>LPNX010331225.1:983199-1070030 GCA_001517045.1 Pseudotsuga menziesii
TTATCAACAGAAATGATAATGTTGCTATACTGACATGACTGCCATATTGTTGTACTAAACACTGATAGATGCATGTATTTTGGTTCGAACATTTGAATGAAGGGAATGTCATAAGTATTTCCATTAATAACCTACACGTTTATGGTGGAGTTCTTCTATCCCTGCTAGCACTTGCTTATCATTCACATAGGAAGTATACGGTACTTGATACCTTCATACATCTTCATAGAGTGTTTTCCTTCTCATTATCAAATTGACTCCATTAGGCACTGATCATTGACAATCCTCGAAAGAAGATATCATTTTGTGTCTTAGTATCCTTTCAGTGTCGAAATAGGGCTCTTCCCTAGGAGGCTTAGGCTTCCAAAGCAATCGGAAGAAGTTGACTAAGGTGATAGTGGCCACTTCATCCTCATATGCTTACTAGCTGCTTGGACTACCATTTCAACCGGTAACAATGCACATTTCATTATTTTTCATTAGGGCACTCTAGAGGAGGGAGTTTTATATTATTTCTTGATCACTCTGTTTATTGAGTTGTCATTGATGCCAACATGGGACTTGCAGTAGCCCCTCAAGTTGTCATTGATGCCACCAAGGTCCCCTACAATGGACAATCTAGATAAATAGGTATGGATTTAATCATGGACACTTGCACAAGTTTGATCACCCTTTACCCACACACAGTGGCCAGTTGGATGTTATCTTGACGGTTGATTGATTGGACATACCCACACATGTTGTAGCTTGGGCTTTAGAACCCATTCACTAATGGTGTGTGCTTTGTATAGCACATGGTGGTACAAATGACCCATTATGTGGTCATTTGTTGAAGAGTTCATGGAGCCCATTGCTTGCACTTGATGAAGACCTTGATGCTCATGTACCTTTGTACTTGATGATGGAGTCCTATGTGATGGGCTTGAAGTCCATGGAAAGCATCTTGTTTAAATATTATATGATATCTTTGAAAGAGTCCTTGAAACCAGTGTTGAAAAACTCTCCGAAAAATCGCCGACTTTTTAAAAAGTCGTGATTTTTTCCCTAAGCTGAAAAATCGGCAAAAAAAATTCGCGACTTTTTAACTTTTCAAAAAGTCGCGACTTTTTCCAAAAAATCACAAAGGTTAAATAGTAAAAATGGCAAGTCGCGACTTTTTCCAAAAAGTCTCCATTTTTGCAAAAATGGCAAGTCCCGACTTTTTCCAAAAAGTCTCCATTTTTGCAAAAATGGCTAATTTTCCAAAAATTTGTCATTTTAGCCATTTTATTGTATACTAACACCTTTCCTCTACCATATAAATATTTCAAAACTTTGTTGTATTTGAAGATCAAACCATGCAAGGATAATCTATACAAAATATGTATCTGTTTATCAAAGATTGCAATGGTAATTGAATTACTTTTTTCACTATTAGGGAATTTTTTGAGCAAACATATTTTGAGTGATCATCATAACACATTGTAGGAAAAAGAGAGCAATGTTTCAAGTGGTAGATGAGTTAGGGCTAAATGTGAGGCTGATGTCGGAAATTCAATTTGGGAGGAGTGAAAAATACATCTATGATTTATCACCAATACAAAACAAGAAATACGTTTAATGGCTGACAACCAAATCAATAAAATATACCTTTCAAAAATTAGGTTTAAGTCATAAGATGGAGGGACAAATAAAAAGAATTTATGAAAACCTTATATAAACCTAATCATTGGAGTAGGGAAAAATATTAAGTATGAATGGAAAACTCAGGAAAAGAGCATTGATATTAGATAGCTAGATGCTAGTTTTCCTTGGATCCATTTATATATGTGATGTCATGTTGTATTGGTTATCCACTTTTGAGTCCTTGATTGGACAACTATGATGTTTCATGATACAGTATCGACTTTGATGTATCATTTTACATTTGACATGACTACATGATGATGATATATATCAATGCTTTCTCCATATTTATGTTCCAATGTGTTTATTTGATATTATTGTTGCTTTAAATGTTTAAAATTCTAAAAAAAATGAATGTATTGTATGTTTTAATGTTTGCTGACTTTTACCGATTTTTCCCGATTTTTTCGCCGATGTTGCCGAGAAGTTGTATTCAGGACCCTTGTCGACTTTTTGCCGATGCCGACTTTTTCAACATTGCTTGAAACCCTTGCATGTGGTGCCTTGGGTCTTGAACCCACACACTTGGAAGTTGGTAGCTTGTTGATGGTGATGTATAGTCCTCTTTGTGGTTATATGGCTATTAGGATGTTGATGGAGGTGGAGCCCATGGACAAGCCTTGATATGTTGAAGAAGACTTTGAAACTTTTGTAGTTGGTGCCAGGTGGTATGGTCTTTGGCACCCTCATGTGTGGGGACTTTGACGTCCTGAACAAATTGAAGATTTTAAGGGTATTGGACCCTGTGTTTGCTAAAAAACCCATCATAGGGAGATAGTCCTCGTCAAGCCCTTTCTGGTGATATGTGGAGAATCTCCTAACTCCTTACGGTTGAAGAGATATGAACTTTTGAAGGTGGTGTACCCCATCTTTTTGGGTCAGCCGACCAAACAAAAAAGAAATTTTAAATATAAAAATAAAAAATGAAAAATTAAATATTTTAGGGCAGGTCGGCCCCATAAAATTGGGGGTTCAATTCTATATAAATACACCTTCACGAATTTTTGAAGTATTTAGCTCTGATTTTTGGGTACAGTGGACTGAGGCAGCTACAGTTGGTTGGATTGATCCATGTTTGCAGCAGAAAAGATAGTAAATTTCTTTTATTCTCAGGTTATACAGTTCTATAAGGCAGCCACAAGCATTTCAAAGCCTGGTTTTTGGGCATAAATCTGAGTTTTCTTTTATCTAAGTACTGGAGATATCTCTGCAATATTCCAGATCTCTGATAAGGCAGCCACAGTAGGTTCGTCTGATCCAAGGTAGCAACAGCACTGTGTAATCAGACTTGATGTAAGTTAGTCCTCTTATTGTTTGCATGTTGCATCATGTGACAGGGCTGCATATGTTAGCTAACAATGTCTGGGTATTAGCAGTACAAATTGTACTAAAAATATGATTATTTGAAGCTGAGAATCTAAGGCTTGGATTGTGTAAGAAATGATGAAATATAACAGTTTTATGACTGTCTAATGGATGTTTAAGTGCTGATTAAAATATCCTTTAAAGTCTGGGCTGTACAAGAACAATATTGCATCATTCATTTGTCCAAATGAATTATCCAAACAGACCTTGATTGTAAATTGAAGAAGTTATTGGTTATGACTGTCATATGGTTGATTATATGTGCTGCTATGAACAGACTTTGTGTATGCTTCTTGAGCAGATAGTTGAGCATGATAAATTTGAAGAGACTGAGCCTATCATCTGTGACTGAATTGAACACTTTATGCATATCTACTTAATATGTTGGACTTGTAGAGCAGCTTTGAAGTCTAGACTATTGAGCAGTGTGTGGACAGAGATGACTTGGTCTCATAAGCAGATTGACTGTAACTTTTGACTTGACTGTGACATCTTTGACATGACAACCTTAATGTGACAATGGAAGCCTTTGCTTGACAGTAACAATATCAGACATAACTGTGGATGATGTGACACTGATAACCATTATTTGACAGCTCGATATCAACCTAATAAAAACAGCAGTAACAGCCTTCGAATTGATAGCGACAAACAAGTGACAGATGTGATATGAAGTGACAGCCATTGATGATACAGGGAGAGTTGACAGCATTAACTTGACTATGACATAAGATTGATATGACAGAAATAGCTAAGAGGCACTTGACAGTACTGGGCAGTTGACAGCGACAACTTTGGCATAGTGACAGCTTAACATAACATCCTTTGAAGTGGACTGTGATATGACAGAGATCAGATTGACTTGATAAAGAGCAGAATGACATGACTAAGTAGTGACAGACGGTGTTAGATGGGGCATGACGACCCCCCCCCTGCTCACTCCACCTTTCGGAGTGAATTTTTCAACTCAGTTTTAGTTATTTTAGCAGTTTTGGGTCAACTATGGGGAAAAATGCTCCAAGTTACCCAAAAATATTATTATTTATGTTATCTTATATTATATTTTTACATTGACATTTTATTGGCATGTCGATTTGGTTATTTTGTAAAAGTGAGTTAAGAAGACTATAAATAAGCCTCCTCACTTCATTTGTAAATCATAACCCAAGTGATAAATTACATTAGGTTGCTCTTTTACCCAAGATAATCTTTTGGAGAGTGATGCACACCTCTTGGAGTAGGCTCTTCTTGCTCTTGTGGATGAAATTGGATGATTTCTAAGATCTTGCTCATGCATGGTGAATGCTAGGATGCTAGGAATTGTTGGAAGAACACAAGCTCAAGTAAGTCTAGTTTTTTAGCCTTGCTTGGTGAAAGGTAGGTGAATTCTTACTTCTTGAATGATTGAATGGTGGCCATAGAGCTGAAATTTTTCTGAATAGACAAATCACAACATCCATATGTCTTTTTGCTTTGAGACAAATCACAACATCCATATGTTAAATTCAAGTGGTGAATTCTATATTTAACCTCTAGGCTCTGGTTGAACACTAACCATCCAAGAAGCCAGTTCTGAAGGACAAGTCTAGACATCTTGGAGTTGGCACCTCCTAGTCCATCCGGCTTCAACATCAAGCATCTGTATGGATGGTGCAAACCCTAAGTGCAATATTTTTCTTGATCTGGAGTTCCTCAACAGACAACTAAAGAACATTCTCAACATATTTAAATGGTTCTGACAAGGAATAAAAGTAGTGCAATTTTATTTTGGCCTCAACTATATTTTAAAGGAAGATGCTATTTCTCTATGGTAACTAGCTCCTGTTAGAAAAAAAACAATGGGGTCATGCAAAGACCAATCAACAATAAAAATTCAAATTCATGGCAGAAGCATGACTAGTAGTAATCTTATTTTCAAGTGCAAAACCATTAAATACACTCGGTATTCCCAAGGTCATGTAAAGACAAACCGACAAGAAAATTTGAATATCATGATGGGCATGACTAGTGACCTTATTCTCTTCATGCACATAATTGTCCTTAATACAGTTATGACCAACAAAAAAATTGCTAGAATACTATAAGTAAAAGCTATTGACAAGGATTGAAATTCTACCATCTTTAATACAAGAAACTTCATTTGCAACCACATAACCCAAACCACAATACAGCACACTTGATAGAAGTTTTGAAACAAGATAATGTTAAGAGTAAAAGCTGAAATAGAAAATACATCAGAAAACATTATCCAAGATCAAAGTCACGGTGAAATTCACCCTGCCATTTATGAAAGACATGTGAAATTGAAACTGACTTTGATAATCCCTCGAACCCCTGCTTCTTCAAAAGCTTCTCTACACCCTGCCTCCTCTACCGATTCATCATTCTCCCAACCACCCTGGAATGTTAGAAGCACAAGTCAATATATATGTATATCACATTTCTTTTATAAATTACCAATATCCAAATCACCAAAAATAAAGAAAAAAGTGGGTGGCTCATATGTTATGTACCACATCCAATCACATAAAAAAGACCACCCAAGTGACTTAACAAGAAGAAACTAGCAAATAGCTTCAACCAAATATATATCCTAGCATACATCAATTTGCCTCACAATAGAAACAAATGATGATTACAGATCATGCACCAATGCCACTGCCCTGGAAAACCATTCTACCCATGTACCTACGAAAAAAATAGTAGACCTAAAAGATTCCCTTCTTCAAAGGCAAGCAAATTATTATAAAAGTTAACTTAAAGCTAAGTTGCATGGAAACAGATTTGGATCGACCTGACTTTTTGAAAAGTTAGGATCCAGATACAGGGAAACAGTGTGTGTGTGTGTGTTAAAAATTAACCATGAACCAGAAACATAGAAATTCAAATTTTCATGAATCAAAACAAATCATAACTTCGAAAAAAAATCCAAAAATGAAAGTTAACATTAACATAGAAGCTGATTCTAGATTAATGGGCTACTGTTGATAATGCTAGAAAAAATGCTGCAATCAACGTTATAATTAACGATGCAACTAATGCTCCAATTGGTGTTGCAATTACTATAAGTCTATAACTAATATGGCAATTACCAATGCATTTAAAAACTAATGTTTCAATCCATGTATTTATTACAAGGAGAAGGCGAAATGATTGATAGAAAATAAAGCAACAGTTGTCTATATACATAATATTCTAGGTTTGCCCAATAATAAATACAGGATGGCTGAACGTAATTAATGCAGGTCATCCTGCTGTGAATTTTGTAGTATGGATTGCAGTTATAGTGGAATATGGCCTACATATAACACTATAGTCTGCAGTAAAAGAAGGGAACAGCATACAACTAATCAGAGGCATATCTGTCATAATGTCATTAAATGTACATAGTACAGCTGTTATTAATGCATTTTACAGCTACTGTTTAGTGTGAAATTGTTAAATTTTCCAAACCCTAGGTGACTACTGTCCTTATGTTCTCAACTAAACATTAACTTGTTTAATTGCAGAAATTATAATCTTCACATAGCAGTCGTCACACATATCGCTGGAAAGTAAACTGCGGAAGCAAAACAAAATACACAAATAATTTACCCCTTCAAATCAGCCTTTCATTACTAATTCAAAGCTTACAAGGAAACTTCCACAGATTGCCACACTAATAGCTGTATGATACACTCAAAAAGCGAACAAATCAGCACACTTACTGCCTGCCAAGACCAAGAAAACAGCCTGCAGGTTACTGCCCGCTGTTCGGCCTGTCTGTACGACTGTACGGACATGTTCCGTATGACCGTACAAACTCTATCCCATATGAACGACCCTGCTGATCCCTGCCTTGTTGCTGAACTGGTTCCTCTGACGCTCTAAATCTGCCCCAACAAATTGTTTTGGAGTGAATAACGAACGTGTCTTAACCCTCTACCCTGACTTGCTTTTATACTTGGGATGAAACCTAATCTCTCAATGAGATGTATTGTTGAGTTTAATCTAAATAACTAATGTATTAAAAATACATTTTATTAGACTCAACAGCTAAATATAATACTTTCACTTTATTACTATAGTGAATTACAAAATAGAATTGACTTGAACGACTTCTGACATGTTTGACACTAAACCTATGCGGAAGTTCCTGTCCGAGCTACAATTTTCAACAGAAATGTTATTGTTATCTTATATACAGCAAAACAATTAATGAGTTGTAGTAAGGTTATCATTATCAGCCCTAAGGGTTAGCTCAAGCAATCATGAGCCAAACATGAGATCTCTCTCCCCAAAGTTGGGGAGGTGACAGATTCAACTCTCTTGATCTCCTAGGGTTAGGCTCCATCATCAAGGCCGGTGGTTTACCCCATTTACCATCCATGAATCATGGGGAGTACTTGGAGGTTTTTTCACAAAGTTATTCTTCGAAAAAAAAAGTGTCAATAACGATCAATTTGGCTACATATCATGTCCAATAAAAATCGTTCTACTTACAGTTTTAGGGCCCCACATGAGTTACTTTTTTAAGGTTTTTATTAAATGACTTTTTTCAAAGCATTCACATGAGTGACATATCCAACAAGATATCCATAGCCTGAGCAATCCTCTATGAATCCTCTAGCATTTACAAACAAGAAATGGATCCTTCCAAACCTTGATCGAGATATGAATCAAATCAACATAGAATGATATGAGTACAAAACTAGTAGAGCTCTGAGAGTAACAAGAATCTCATAAGGAACAAGAGATTAAAAAACATATCGACTTGGGGATGCCCTGTATAGATGTGAGTCACCATCTTGTCATTGCACTGCAAAATGTGGAGGTATTGATCTCACTACTTATTTTGTTGGTGATATGTGAGGAGAGCATGGACCAATGTTATGTTAACTACCTTGATATGGAAATCAGTTTTGAAATGGAATGAGATGGAAAACCTCAACTGACAACCCAAAAGCAAGCTCCCATGAGGATTTCAAAAAGTGACAGAGAATTTTGGAGTCACTTAAATGACGGTCAATGGTAAGCCAAAATGACTTGAGATTCCAAACATGCTAAAGCTTTAGGGGCACCAATATTCTTGCTGTAAGGAATGAAGACGATCATCTTAGAGAATCTACAAACTACCACAAAAATATAGTCATCCTTTGCTCACTAGTGGGAAAACCACTAATGAAATCCATGGAAATGGATTCCCATGGCCTAGAGAGAACTAACAAAGTCCCATACAGACAAAGCTTCCTATTAGCATGTTTGCTTTGCTTGTAATGTGAACATATTTTAATGTAATCTTCCACTTGCTTCCTCATTGAAGCCTACAAGAAGTACCTCTTTAGGTGCGACAAAGTTTTATGCCCACCAAAATGCCTGCCATAAGATGTAAAGTGGACCTCTTTGAGAAGAAGAAGGCCAGTTGGTCCAACTAGGACACAACTCGTACAAGAAACCATCTTGGACTAAGTAGTTTAGGAAGGGGGTTTGATCGACCACAATGAACTACTAATGGATTCCATGGCAATGCCAAAGCAAGGATCAATGGAGTATTTATCAATGTTGAAAAAGTCGGCAAGGGTCCCGAATACAACTTCTCGGCAACATCAGCGAAAAAATCGGCAAAAGTCGGCAAACATTACAAAATACAAAATACATTCATTGTTTTCAGAATTTTAAACATTTAAAGCAACAATAACATCAAATAAACACATTGGAACATAAATATGGAGAAAGAATTGATATATATCATCATCATGTAGTCATGCCAAATGTAAAATGATACATCAAAGTCGATACTGTATCATGAAACATCATAGTTGTCCAATCAAGGACTCAAAAGTGGATAACCAATACAACATGACATCACACATATAAATGTATCCGAGGAAAACTAGCATCTAGCTATCTAATATCAATGCTCTCTTCCTGAGTTTTCCATTCATACTTCATATTTTTCCCTACTCTAATGATTAGGTTTATATAAGGTTTTCATAAATTCTTTTTATTTGTCCCTCCATCTTATGACTTAAACCTAATTTTTGAAAGGTATATTTTATTGATTTGGTTGTCAGCCATTAAACATATTTCTTGTTTTGTATTGGTGATAAATCATAGATGTATTTTTCACTCCTCCCAAATTGAATTTCCGACATGAGCCTCACATTTAGCCCTAACTCATTTACCACTTGAAACATTGCTCTTTTTTTCCTACAATGTGTTATGATGATCACTCAAAATATGTTTGCTCAAAAAATTCCCTAATAGTGAAAAAAGTAATTCAATTACCATTGTGATCTTTGATAAACAGATACATATTTTGTATAGATTATCCTTGCATGGTTTGATCTTCAAATACAACAAAGTTTTGAAATATTTATACGGTAGAGGAAAGGTGTTAGTATACAACAAAATGGCTAAAATGGCAAATTTTTGGAAAATTAGCCATTTTAGCAAAAATGGAGACATTTTGGAAAAAGTCGGGACTTGCCATTTTTAGCCTTTGCAATTTTTTGGAAAAAGTCAAGACTTGCCATTTTTAGCCTTTGCGATTTTTTGGAAAAAGTCGCGACTTTTTAAATTTTTCCAGCGGATTTTTCGGCTTAGGGAAAAAAATCGCGACTTTTTAAAAAGTTGGCAATTTTTCGAAGAGTTTTTCAACACTGGTATTTATCTTTCCAATCCTCATTGGGTACACATTTCACATCTAATATGGAAAGGACCTTGGTAGGAGTTTTGTTTGGTAGATCAATGGATTTACTAAAGCTACCCTTCTTATACTTAATGACTAAACAAAATTATTGAATATAGGAAAACCATTTTAAATGTCTTTGTTCTTGAATGTTAGACAATAAATTCAAACACTAATCTAAAATGGATCACTATATAATTTATCAACTATTTTGATACATCTTGTTGACCACCAAAACCAACTAGGAGGACAACGATGCACCATGCACATGTTGGATGTGCCTTGAAGATAAGAATGAAGTACTTAATGATTATATCAAGCGAGGAAGCTCTTCTTCTCTTCTTCTCTCTATGAAATTTCCGCCCCCTGCGGGGGATTTTGTAAGAATATGTTAGCAAGAAGGTCTAGTTTTTTGTAACTTGATCACCTAAGACTTAGTCATTAGGGAAGACCTTTCATCGAGTGTTTTTTCACTTGGATAATTAAAATTTATTTTTAGAGATTTTAATTATTTGATTTTTTCACTCAAAATTACCTCCAAAGTGGTGAAAGGTGTTCTAGTGATCGAGTCCATGGGGTGATTGGGGCCTAGGAATGTTCTATATTACCATGCTAGACATTATCCAGAGTCTTGTGAAATTTCATTAAGTTTTGCCTAGGGTTTTTTTAATCTTTGGTCATTAAAAATTGTCACTCGTGACAATTTGTTGTAATGTAAAAGAGGGTTACTTGGTCCTTTTTAATGTTGTATAGGGGTATGGGTACTCAAGACAAATGGCATGAGACCCCCTACACCCTAGGGCCAAGTTTGAAGTCATTCAGACAAGTATTACTATGGTTTTGGTCACTTTTTCTTAGGTCAGTCATGGAAATCAGGAAATTGGGCATTTAATTAGAGAGCCAAATTTTGGAAAAGCGACTATAGTCACTTGGGGTGGCCAAGTAAAGGTTCTAATGTTTATATTATGTTCCTAAGACAAATTTAAGACCCAAAGGGAGCCCCCCAAGCAAGCATATAACAAGTTTTGAGTTGCAGAATCTAGGGGGTGCCCCCTTCTCTCTTTGATTGGTTGGGTGAGCTAAAGTCAATGGAAAGGGCCCCACTATGGTGGTTTCTTCCCCATTTGACATAACAATAAGGTTGGAAGCATTAAATTGGGGGTTTCTCTCTCCATATTTGAGATCTCAAACCTTCGTTTTGCCCTCCTTGCACAAATTCGCCCCCCCTCTCTTGGGCCCCCCTCTCTCCCTTGTGACACTTGTCTAGCATGCAAAGAGCCTCTCTCTTTCACTTTTCCTTTTTAAGGAGGATTCCCCTCCTCATTTAGGTTACACAAAAACACACTCACATCCACTCTCTTGCTCATGCTCTCATTCTTTCCCTTGCTCTTGCTTGGACCATTGTAATTTTCAGCCATTTGGCTTTGGTAATCAAAATATTTGGAAGAATCTTGTGTCCATTGTTCTCATTGATGATTTGCTTCCATGCTTAAGGAGCTACACAAGTTCGGTTGGCCAAGGAAGCATACTAATTTGCTTTGGTAAGATTTATGGTATTTGTATTCCATAAATTTTGTGAGTTTTCATTCTTGTAGTAAAGAAGTTCATATATTTTCTAGTTTGAAGTTTATGATTTCTTTGCTCATTATTTGATTCTCACCTTCTAATAGTTGTGTAGTGAAAATCTTATAAGTTGCAGGTTATTTGGATTGAAGAGGGGGATTCCTCGGTTGGATGCCCCATTGTTTCACTTCTTGAAGAACAAAGGACCAATTTTCTCTTTCTTTACATACAAATTTCTGCATTTTAATGTTAGTTTGTTGAGTGTTTTAAATCTAATTTTAACTCTTATATACTCAAGTTCTTTCAAAATTATTCATTTGGCAACTTTGTATAAATTTTGTATATATATATTGCACTAACATACTAACTTCCCCAAAGTGATTTTGGGCACATTTTATCATTTTCTGTTTGTTGGCTTTTAGCAGGTTAGGGACAAAAAAAGGAAAAACTCTATCAAATTTCAGCCATAGAAGAGTTTTAAGGCCACCCTAAAGGAAGAGCTTCAAGGTCTTTTCAAGAAAGGGAAAAAACACAATTTTTCTCACTCCTTTTACCTCTTTCTTTACACTGAAATTTCAGCCTTTGTAACAAGTCCAAGAGAGTCTCTTGGACTTGATTTCTTGCTTTGCATTTTCATATTAATCAAGTCTCATTTATTTGTCATCCATTGCTAGCAATAGAAGTTGGGCTTGCCCACCTTTGCATAAGCAATTGTTGATTGGCACGGGTTTTAGATTAGTTAGAAAAAGTTTAATTTTGTTTTTATTTTATTCTTTATTTTTTGCCCGCACCTTGTAAGTGATTTGGCTTTGCCATCCTTGCAATATCGCGTTGGCTAGCATTTTATTCCAAGTATCTGCTTATTTCTTTTTTTTGCCCGCGCCTCACAAGCGAAGTGGCTTTGCCCATCCATGTGAAATTGTGTTGGCTAGCATTTTTATTTAAACTATTTGCTTATTTCCTTTTGCCCGCACCTCACAATCAAGTAGGCTCTGCCTTCGTTGTGATATCGCGTTTGGCTTGTTTTGTTTATTTTTTCTTTAAGGATAAAATTTACCACAAGCCCTGTTTTTGCCCCGTATCCTCTCCCCCCGTCGGTTCGACCGATCTAGGGTGACGAGAAAGGGCAAAGATTTGTGTTGGCTAGTTTAATAGGCACCCAGATAAGTATTTTCATTAGAAAGGAGAAAAAGAGGCTTGATCTATGGAGCTAGTGGGGTAGAGGCTGTAGGGGGCTTTGTGGCACTTTGTGTCCTCCAGTTGACCACCCAGCAAGTTTATAGTTTGACCCGTGGAGCTAGGTGGGAACCTTGTGTTCCCATGTTGAGCACCCGGCATTCTCTCTCTAATCGAAGGAGATAGTCGCTTGGGGTAGACATCTAGAATAGTTCATTTCTTTGCAACAAACACCTTAATTCCCTAAGTCAAAGAGAGACATAAAATTTACTAAGACTTGCAGGACCACTTTCATAACATTGTTACAATCATTTACATTTCTCTACTTTGTAATCACTTTATTTTAACTTACTCATTTATTGGAAGTCATCATGTTCTTGTATATTTGTTAAGGTAAATGAGTTGATGCTTTAGGAAAATTATTTGAAATTGATTATTGTGACTCCATAGCCTGAGTAGAGACGGCACTAGTCATTTTGATTATTTGGTTGTTTCTCTCTTTCATACATTACTAGTTGATTGTTAAAGGGTTTGCTTGACATTGAAATATTTGCATCACTGCACGTTGATTGTCATTTTTTGTAATTTACAACTCCCAGAAAACATTCTTCAAAAAAAGAACTTAGTAAGTAAGGACTTCCCCCCTTGGCCTTTAGGAGTTGTGGTCTAAACGAAGGAGTTTAGAACCGAGGTGACAGTGGGTTCTCAACTCATAAGTTTCCCTTGGGAACACACACAGCGGTTGGAAGACTTACCCATGTCCAAGTGTGTTTTAGGCAGCAACACATCCTAGGTGGAAAAATTAGAGCTATTGGCTTGTAAATTTTAAAAGTGTTAAAAAAATGTAACTGCGGAAGATATTCTCTTTTGTACTTTTATCGTTATTTCTCTTTTCGGAGATGTTCCTCTGATCGGGGATGTCATTGATGTAATTGGTCTTGCAAAGTCTTGAGGTAAAACCTTCGTTGTAAGCCGGATCAATAGTAACCACAAAAGTATTATTAAAATGTTATTTTGAGTCTCCCAAGGCAAATCGGCCCTGTTGGGTTATTAAGCTTCTCAACTTATTGGTATAAATAAGTGAGGCGCCTCCCTCATTTGGAACAAGCAAGCACTCAAGCAAGTTCACTAAAGAGAGAAGAAGCGGTCCATCTGAGAGAGAGGAAGCATCTAGTATTATTTCTAGGGTCTTACACTGTACTTGGTTGAAGTCTATATTGAGGAAGTTTTGTTGGGTTTTCTCCCCCACGAGGGTTTCCCATGATAAATCTTTTTGTTCTCTTTGTGTTATTGTGCTTGTCATTCTTTCAATCGTCATTTTGTTTTGGCATAACAATGTTTAAAATCATAACATGGTATCAAAGCCAACCTAAAAGAAGACATTGTGCAGCAACTTATCCAGCAGTTCAACAAGCTAGGCTCACTATTTTGGACAATTCCCTCCATAGATCAGTCGGAAAAGAAGGGCCATTCAACTCGCCCTAGGAGGGCGCATCTTTTTGTCAAAGCAGTTTTCAGTTCTAAGGATTTTCATTTTTTGACCTACCACTACTGCCGGAAGAAACCAAGGGAATGGGATTCCTTCATTAGAGCAATATGTGCTAGAAGAAAGTTGACCAAGTTCAACAAACTATGGGAAGAATGTGTACAAGAAGAAGGAAGGATACCAAATAGAGAAGAGAAGTTAAATGATAATGAAGATCAAGCTTTAGCAGCTCATGCAAAGAATAGAAGAAACAAAAGAAAGGATCGAGGATCACCTCCCAGAAGATCTCAAGAATTCAAAAGAAGTAAGAAACCTAAAAGGGATTTCTCAGCTTTCGAATGTTTTTGCATGTCACAAGTTGGCACACATTGCCAAATATTGTCCACTGAATAAATAACAGTTCAAGAAGAAGAACTGAAAGTTCCATGCCCATGCAGTCGAAGAGAATGAATCAGATGGGGAGAAGGCTAGAGTAAATGAAGACTCTAGTGAAGAAAATGTCTTAATTTCAGCACTCATAGGATCAGTCTCTCATGGAAGTGACACTTGGCCCATAGATAGTGGTGCTTCCAAACATATGACATGTTACAAAGACTCTCTCTCGTGTCTTACCTAGAAAGACTCTCCACACAAAGTGCAGCTTGGAGATGATTATCAATATCCCATCAAAGGAATGGGAGAAGTCTCTTACAAACTAAAATCTGGAAAGTCCATGAAGATGAAAGAAGTCTTATGCGTTTTAGGTCTAAAGAAGAATCTCCTCTCAATCTCAACTTTAGATAAGAAAGGTTTCAGAGTTGCTTTTGTAGATGGTGAAGTTATCATGTGGTCAAAAGGAAAGACAACAGATGATGCAGTTGTAATTGGAATTGAAGGACTCTACAAATTAAAGGGGCACACAGATTCAACTTTTACAGCCAGTACCATTAGTCCATGTGAACTATGGCATAGAAGACTTACTAACGTGACCTACAAAGCATTGCCAATTGTGAGCAAGGCAGTAACAGGTTTACCAAAGATCCAGATTAATCATGAAGGAGTATGCAAAGGATGTGCTCAAGGGAAGAATACCAAAAACCCATTTCCAAGCAGTAACATTAAAGCAAAGGGGATCTTGGATGATGTTCACTCAGATGTGTATGTACCAATGTCAGCTACTTCCTTAAGCGGGTATGTTTATTATGTCTCTTTTATTGATGACTATTCTCGTAAGACTTGGATTTACTTTTTAAAGAGTAAAGATGGAGTATTTGAAAAGTTTAAAGAGTTCAAGGCCCTTGTCAAGAATCTCTCTGAAATGAAGATGAAGACCTTGAGATCAAGCTAATGAAGGAGAATTCACTTCAAATGAATTCAAGGACTTATGTAAAGAAGCTAGGATTAAGAGGGAGCATACTACACCCTATAATCCCCAACATAATGGAGTAGCAAAAAGGAAGAATAGATCCATCATGGAAGTAATCAAAGCCATGATCCATAATCAAGATCTACCTATGCACTTATGGGCTGAAGAAGCAAGGACCACACTTTATGTACGGAGCAAAATATCCCACAGTGCTCTTGGGAACAAAAATCCAAAATAAATGTTTACTGGTGAGAATCCCGAAGTCAACCACCTGAAGATATTTGGATGTCCTATCTACTTGCATGTTCCCAAGGAGAAAAGATCAAAGTTGGACCCTTCAAGAAAGAAGGGAATATTTGTTGGTTACAGTGACCGGTCGAAAGCTTACAAAATCTACATCCCAGGTTTCCGTCAAATTGAGATCGTCAAAAATGTTACATTTGATGAAGATGTAGCTTTCAGCAAATCCAGCAAGAACTATGCAGATGAAGAACATGAAGAAGAGCAGGAGGCTCCTAGAATTGCAGAAACCAGAAGACCACCTGTTAGAGATGTTGAAGAAGAACTCATACCAGAAGATCATGACATGGCAAAACCACAAAGACCCATGGAGACACCCCATGAGATGATTTCAACAAAGACAAAACCAGCTTGGGCTCGTGATATAATTCGAGAAGCAGAAAGATAGGGTGCACTAGAAGGAAGCAAGAGACCAAAACTCTACTCCAACTATGAGGCCTTGATGTGCAACCTTGTTGATGAAGAACCTACCTGTTTTGAAGAAGCATCAAAGAAGAAGGAAAGGATAGATGCCATGATCAAAGAATACCAGTCTATCATAAAGACTGATGTTTAGGGTGTGGTGCCAAGACCGAAGGATAAATCAGTGGTCTCTTCAAAATGGATTTTCAAGACAAAGCATGCAAGAGATGGCAGTATTGAAAAATTTAAGGCAAGATTTGTTGCACGAGGATTCTCTCAAAAGGAAGGGATTGATTATGAAGGGACTTTTGCCCCAGTAGCAAGATACACTTCAATCAGAACTATCCTTGCCTTGGCAGACAAGATGAAACGGAAGCTATACCAAATGGACGTAAAGATAGCTTTCCTAAATGGTGTGATAGAAGTGGAAGTGAACATTTGATTGAACAATCACAAAGTTTTGAAACACATGATAAGAAGACACATATATGCAGATTGAAGAAAGCACTATATGGGTTGAAGCAAGCACCCAAAGCGTGGTATGGAAGAATTGATGGCTTTTTTATGAGCTTGGGCTTTACCAAAAGTAAAGCAGATTCCAACCTTTACTATAAGGTTGTAGATGACAAAATCATGATATTAATGTTGTTTATAGATGATATACTTTTGACAAGAGAAGAGAAGCTCATCAGCGAATGTAAGAAGAAGCTTACGACAAAATTTGAAATGCAAGGCAATGAACACTCCAATGGTGACAAACTTGAAGCTCTTGAATGATGACTCTTTAGAAAGAGCAAATGTCACACTAGACAGACATATTATTGGCTCACTGATGTATTTGACAAATACAAGACCGGATTTATGTTTTGTTGTAAACACCTTAAGTCGGTATAAGGTGGAGCCCTAACATGTTCACTTAGTTACAGCAAAACATGTGATGAGGTACCTAAAGGGTACATTGGATTGTGGCCTCAGATATGCAACCGACGGTGAGTTCAAATTGTATGGCTATACTAATTCAGATTGGGCAAGAAGTGTTGAAGACAAAAAGAGCACTTCAAAATGTTGTTTCAGTTTGGGATGAGGAGTGATCTCGTGGCTTAGTAGAAAGTAGACTAGTGTTTCTCTTACACAGTCGCGGCTGAATACATTGCAGCATGTTCAACCTATAACGAAGCAGTATGGCTTCGCAATTTGTTGGCAGGGTTGTTTGACGCCGAGATGGATGCAACTAATATTTATTGTGATAACCAGAGTTGCATTAAGCTGACAGAGAACCTGGTGTTTCATGATAAGTCAAAACATATAGAGATAAAGTACTAATATTTATTGTTTCTCTTAGCACAGTCGCGGCTGAATACATTGCAGCATGTTCAACCTATAGCAAAGCAGTATGACTTCGCAAGTTGTTGGCAGGGTTGTTTGATGCCGAGATGGATGCAACTAATATTTATTGTGATAACCAGAGTTGCATCAAGCTGACAGAGAACTTGGTGTTTCATGATAAGTCAAAACATATAGAGATAAAGTACCACTACATTCGGGTCATGGTGCAGAGAGGAGCTATGAAGTTACAATATGATCCTACAAAGGAACAAGTTGCTAATGTATTGACTAAGCCTCTGTCTCGTATAAAGTTTGAATATTTTCCAGACAAGCTTGGTGTAGTCCAAAAGGACCTCCCTAGAAAGAGGGAGTGATGCTGATGTTGTTGTTGATAATGTGATTTCTTGTAGAGAGTGATATGGCAGCTCAATCCAAAAGTGGTATTTCAGTGCAAAAAAGGTTGGTTGGGCTTATCAGAGTGCCTACTAAAGAGTGCCTGCAAATGTCTATGGTGTCCTAACATTCTTATGTTGAGGATGGTCCTGCATTCATTTGTGGACGATGATGATTATGCTTTCATTTGCAGACAAGGTCTTGCATTCATTTGCGAACTATGATGTTCCTGCATTCATATGTGGACGATGATGTTCCATCATTTTTCATGCTGTGGGTGGTCCTGTATTCGTTTGCGAATGATGATGGTCCTACATCCATTTGCAGACAGGGTCCTGCATTCATTTGCAAACGATGATGGACCTACATTCATTTACAGACAAGGTCCTGCAGATGATGTTCCAACATTTTTCATGTTGTGGGTGGTCCTGCATTCATTTGTATACAAGGTCCTACATTCATTTGCGGACAATGATGGTCCTGCATTCATTTGTGGACGATGATGTTCCAACATTTTTCTTGTTGTGGGTGGTCCTGCATTCATTTGCGAACAGGGTCCTGCATTCATTTGCGGACGATAATGTTCCAACATTTTTTTATGTTGTGGGTGATTCAACATTCATTTGCGGATGTTGTTCCAGTATTTGTATACTGATGATGTTGCAGGTGATGTTCCACAATACTAATGATGATATTCGTGATGACGTTCCACAATGATGATGATGATGATGATGTTCGCAATGATGATGATGATGTTCCACTATGATGATGATGATGATGATGCTCGTGATGATGTTCTACGATGATGATGATGATGCTCAAGATGATGTTCCACGATGATCATGATCATGATCATGATGATGTTCCACGATGATGATGCTCCGTGATGATGATGTTGCACGGATGATGATGGTGCTCCACATAATGTTCCACGATGATGATGCTCCGTGATGATGATGTTGCACGGATGATGATGATGTTGAAATAGTTAATGAAAACTTCCTATGACATATAGACTCACTAGTCAATCGTACAGTTGTTATTGTTGTTGTAGAATACCTTCCTTGTTAAGAGAGAGTGTTAAGGAAATGTAACTGCGGAAGATATTATATTATGTACTTTTATTGTTATTCCTCTTTTCAGAGATGTTCCTCCGATCGGGGATGACATTGATGTAATTGGTCATGTAAAGTCTTGAGGTAAAACCTCCATTGTAAGTCGAGTCAATAGTACCCACAAAAGTATTATTAAAATGTTGTTTTGAGTCTCCCAAGGCAAGTCGACCATGGTTGAGAGGAGTAGTCGGTTGTCTTGGGTTATTAGGCTTCTCAACTAATAAGTATAAATAGGTGAGGCGCCTCCCTCAGTTGGAACAAGCAAACACTCAAGTAATTTCGCTAAAGAGAGAAGGAGCAGTCTATCTGAGAAAGAGGAAGCCACTAGTCTTATTTATGGGGTCTTACACTGTACTTGGTTGAAGTCTATATAAAGGAAGTTTTGTTGGGTTTTATCCCCCACGAGGGTTTGCCAAGATAAATCTTTTTGTTCTCTTTGTGCTACTGTGCTTGTCATTCTTTCAGTGATCCTTTTGTTTTGGCATAACAACTTTTAAAATCTTAACAAGGGGTAAGTCTTTTTTGGTGATTTGGGGTCTTGAAACTTCTAGAGCCTATTTGAGGCATTAAACAGTCATTTTTGGGTCAAACCTTTGTGAATGTAATTCCCAACCTCTTAACCTTGTTCTACACGAAGAGTTTTCCAAAGGCACAAACATCAACTCAATCAGAGTTCGTATGAGGAAGTTATGCCTCCCACAAGTTGACCTATCTCGTTGACTGCCATAGGAACAAGTTGATGCCACATCAACCCCCATTACTCACACATGTGGAGCTAGTCATGTGTGGAGTTTCAAGAAGATTCTAAAGGGTCCAAAATCCTAAACCTAATATGGAGCTGAGGCATGAAAAAACCCTAACCCTAACCCTAGACAGCTATTGAGACATGTTAAATATTTTGCCACTAAGAAAGGAAGGAGTTATACTCTTCTAATATTAATTATTGTTCCATAGTTGTGCAGAGCAAGGGAGTAGGATATTGGAGTATAATAGATGAATTATACGACCCTATAGCAACGATATAGGCCAATGTGTCAATGGAAACTCCATAGTGAGTTCATCTTTCTTTGTATTTGCATTTCATGTTTGAGAAAAAAGAGAAAGGCATAGTCCTCACCTTCTAGTTGGGTTTCCAAAGGTACATCTTTTGTTCATTACGTGGATGGTGAGGTATTATTTTAGCTTCTTTTATTTTCAATCTCAACTTATTTCAGTATTTGTACGGCAAGTTATTGTTATTAAATCTTAATCTTAAGTAAACCATTGCATAACAAAGAGTTTGCAAAAAATTGCAAGATATGTTGTGACAAACTATGCCAGTGGAATATCCACAATAATTTATAGATCATATTGGTGTTAGAACAATTTTCTTTGGTGTTCTTGTGGGAAATTGCAAGACCAAAATATTGACTATAAAAAGTCTCAAAACCATAGCCATGACAGATAAGTACAATAACAATGTAAGAGATGACCTGGAGAAGAGATTTTCAAAGTTGGAAGCACGATTCATTGACATCTCTCATAACACAATGATCCTAATGGCATATCTAGAGAGCAAGATCAAAACTTTCAAAGGGGTTGGTAGCTCCAACTTGAAAGCTGGTTCAAAGTTCAAACAAGACATTTGAAAACAAAGAAAAACTAGCTAAGGAGCCAAAGAAAGAGAGACCAAGTTCCAACATCACCTTTTCCCAATCCTTGTTCAAAGTGGAAGCAAAAGTGAACATCAAACCATGGTTTTAAAAATCGATCAACTCAACCAAGTTGACTAGTTTGACCTCTAAGGTCAATGACTTGGATTCCAAACCAACTCGAGGGACTAATTTGGTACCAAACCAATCCAACTCGGTCGAGTGTATACATACTCAGTTTCCTACAAGCCACGACACTATTTGGGGATGAAAACAATTTGCTTGACACACAATGGAACAACTTGAAATGATAATATAAAATTTTTGAAGTAAAAGGGTACAAAAGGAAAGAAATATGGCAAATGAAAACTAAATTTTTGTGTAATATCATAATTGTTTCAAGATGTTCGAGAGCGGTTCCAACTTCATTGGACCTCATACGATGGCATCCCATCCAAAAATTAGCTAACTTAGCCATTTTTAGAATTCAGCAAACTAAATTGCACCAAACCAAAGGCAAGTCCACTAAATCATCAAAAGACGCCAAATGTCACCCTACTCTTCTACCACATGCCACCTATAAATTGTAGACCAACTAAAAATAAACATGCCAAAAATAGTAGTTCCAACTCCCATTTTGTTGGATGATATTAATTCAACCTCACAATGGGTAAAAGAAACTCACCTACCAAAGTTTGATCTTAATATTGATGACTTGAGGTGAATTGGTTTGGATTTAGATCCACAAGTAGGAGTAGCATTAGGCATGGCAAGCACTAGCACTATTTCTATTAGTACTAATATTGTTGTAAATGTCCCTGAGGAGTCCAAAGAGTCCAAGCCAAAGGATGGCCCTTTAGATCATGCCAAAAATCCCATTTCTAGTAGTAGTGATAAGTTTGATGATTAATCATGTTGATCAATGATATATAGTAGGCTAGTAGCTTGTAGCGTGTTGTTTTTAGGACTCTAGAGTCCATTCAAAAACTCACTGATTATGTATTTTGTTTTGGATATGTATTGCACTCAATGCCATTTTGATATATTCACCCTTACATGATATATACATGAGCAAACTGCATATTTTGTCTTTAATAGTTTGGAATATTTAAAATATACCTTTTTTCATTTAAATTTTAATATTTTGTGTATTTCTTAGTAAACCAAGTCATAAAATTTAAATTGGTTTGATTACAATCTGAGTCCAAGTGGACCCTCAATCAATCCTGAGTCCAAGTCCAAATTTTTAAAAATTTATCCCGACTACAGTTGGTTGTGCCACCAAGTATCCACAACAATCTAGCCTACGCATCAACAAGTCCTCCTTAGAAACTTCACTTGCATCACAAAAGTGTACAAGATAGTTGCCCTTACCTTCTCCACATTAAGCATTCCAACTAGTCGTATGGTTTCCAAATGCCACAAAATCCTAGTCTTCTTAACTCACAAGAACTACAAAATCAAGTGCTTCCTTCAGTTGTCTTCTTAGGGAAAAACCCTAACTGTATCCTTCTTTTGAATCTCCTCAAAAACCCTAGTGCTCAAGACAAAGAGAGCAAAAGCAAATGAAGAAGAGTAAAAAAAGACTAGTTCACTCAAGCTCTCAAATCTCTAAGACAAGTGCATGAGTGAATATAGTGAATTGAAAAGACTCTCCTCCCTTTATTTATATGGAACGGGAGGAATCACAATAATAACTAAGTGGACCTTTCCCACAACAAGCAACCTAAGTAAACAATAGACATACCCACATGTGAAGCACCCCAACTCTAAGTAAAACATGCATGACAAGCTACAAGGCATGCAAATCCAATAAACAAGGTCCCAAGGTGAGCATTCCATGGGATGTGTCAAACACTTCTCCTTTGAAGGCCTCCAATGCTCTAACACTCCCTACTAAGCCATGTTTACATCCAAGGCCACCACACCTACATGATCACTCCTCAATTCAAGCATGTTCAAGTCATGTACAAGCCTCCATGTAAGCAACCAAGTGGCCTCATGCTACCTCGAGCTTAACACCCTCCTCCAAGATGCCCAACACTCCTTGTCCATGTGGATCATCCTCCCAAGCAACCAACCAAACTATCCAAGTGCACACCATGAAGAAAGTCCCCATGCACATAGGTCTCCAACCTCCAAAGGAAGAGTGTCAGACAAGCATCAAGTCAATGTCTCATTGTCTAGCAATCCATGAGTGAGCTATCTCCAATGTTTATGTCCGTCATGGTACAACCAAGGGTTACCCACATACCATGCACACCACATCACATGAAGCACCCTCAATCATGGTGTCAATGCTTTCCAAGTAACCCCAAAAGCTAACAAGGCCTACAACTCTAAGTGAAACATGTCAAGCTACAAGGCATGCACACCCAATAAGCAAGGTCCCAAGGTGAGCGTTTTCCATGGGATGTGTCCAACGCTTCTCCTCCAAAGGTCTCCAATGCTCTGACACTCCCTCCAAAGCCATGTGTACCTCTAGGTCCACCACACCTATATGATCACTCCCCAACCCAAGTATCCTCAAGTCAAGTACAAGCCTCCATGACACATGCAAGCAACCAAGTGGCCCCATGCTACCAGGGGCTTAACACCCTCCTCCAAGATGCTTATCACTCCTCCAAGTGGATCATCCTCCCAAGCAAGCAACCAAACTCTCCAACTGCACACCATGAATAAAGTCACCATGCCACAAGTCTCCAACCTCCAAAAGAAGAGTGTCACATAAGCAATCAAGTCAAGGTATAGCAATCCATGAGTAAGAAATCTCCAATGTGTATGTCCATCACAGTACAACCAAGGGTAACCAACACACCATGCACCCCACATCACATGAAGCAGCCTCAAGCATGATGTTAATGCTTTCCAAGTAACCCCAAAAGCTAACAAATAAGGCCTACCTCATCAAAGCACATAAATGGAGAGGACGAATATCTCTTTTAGCAACAAGAAAAGGGCAAACAAGTAGATTGCTTGAGACATGCAAGTGGCAAGATGCAGGCATCGTTCATATTAAATGAACCAGTGGACTTGGGGAGACACATGCAAGCCTTTTGCTTCCATCTCCTTCACGAATGAGATTTTGCAGACCAGAAGCCTCCAAATGGAGAGGTGTGATCTGAAAGAGGAGCATGAATAAAATGAAATGGTTTGTTGATGGCTTACTATAGGTCCAGGTTACAACTTTAATTGGAAAAATGAGAAGTGGAGAACCATGCTACATAGTAGCTACATAAGCATGCAAGAGCTAGAACCAATTTCGTATGTACATAATAAGGACATATGAAGTTGGATAAAGACAAAATTTGGATTGTGGTGAGATGGTACATAAGTACATGTGCCCACCAAAAATCAGCCTTAGACTCGTATATTTACTCCTCAAAAACTAGAAATGACCGTAGATGTAATTTGGCCATAACTTGGTCGTACAATGTCCATTTGCAATGAAATTTGTACCATAACAAGCTGGCTGCTATATCCACATGTATACCAAATTTTAGCAGAAAATTCAGAGTCCAGACATTCGATCTCCTAAAATGCCAAAACAGGAGCAGATCTGTTAGGCTTGAGGAAAAGAAATGATAGAAGCCCAAACATCTTCAAATGCATAAAAGGCACTAATTGGATATCTGAAGAGAAATGGAAGCTGGCTGCTGGAGCCAAGCAAGACACAGCTTGAAGGCAAATAAAAGGTGTGCAAAACAATTTGGGAGAGAAAATAGAATTTTGTGTAGATTGATTTCATGCCAATAAGGTAAAGAAGACAAAATCCAAAGGACAAATAGAGTGTCAAGGAAGAAAACAAAAAATTCTATTATTATTCCTGAGAATTGCCAAGTCGCAGAGAATAATTTTTTCCTCAATGCCCTTGTAATCTAAATATATGTCTGAGATTAATTTAAAGCCAGACAAGAACCATTATTTGCTAGTTTTGTCAAGCTTGGGTTTCCAAGGTAATCTTTGCATTACTGTTATGTTCATGATTGTTTACTTCAGTTCCATTTTTTGCAATTAAATTACAGACTGCAAGTTTTATTGCAAGCAGAGTTCATGCATAATGAAATAGAGTGTAGAGCTTTAAAATTGAATAAATTTTGCATTTTAGTATCCGTATTGGTAAGACAGACAGGCCATAAGCCTACATTTATTGGTCAATTCCATACACAAGCTCACTACAAGCACAAGGAAGCTCAATTTTAAGGAAGGCTTATTGAATGCTAGTACCCGCTAGGATTCATGGACATCTCAAACACAAGTTTATGGATGGCTCATTAAATCCTAATGAGGCACTCAGATTCATGGACATCTCACACACAAGCTTATGGATGCCTCATTGTATCATACCGGCTGCTAGGATTCATAGACATCTCAAGTATATCTTATGCACAAGTCCAAGTATTCTAGACTTCTAACTTCACATATCATGCACAAGGAGAGCTCTATCTCATTTCATACACAAGCTTACTACAAGCCTACTTAAGGCTGTTAAATGGAATCCTAGCAGCAACCTCTAGGATTCTAGATATCTAACTTCACATATCACACACAAGGAGAGTTCTATCTCATTTCATACACAAGCTAACTACAGGTCCACTTAAGGATGTAAAATGGAATCCTAGTGGCCACTAGGATTCATGGACATCTCAAGGATATCTCATACACAACATCAAGTTTGATTCATTGAACCCTAGCAGCAGTTAGGATTCACGCACAGAGTGTCAATCTTAAGCATTGTTCATTCAACAGCTCAAGCTTAAGTATGGGTCATTGAATCTTAGAGGCTAGGAAGATTCAACCAAGCTTAAGCTATTGAAAGGATAGCTCATTCCATACAAGAAATTACTATAAGCACAAGGATAGCTCATTCCATACACATGATTACTATAAGCATAAGGATAGCTCATTTCATACACAAGATTACTAAATCTATCATAAGGACAGTTCAAAATTCATCCAAGCTCAACTTTAATACAAGCTCAAGAATAGATTATTTCATAATGCTATCTCATTTCATACAAGCACAAGGACGAAGATCTTGAGAGCTATAACAAGAAGATTATGTATATATCCATATCCTTCACTACCATATTTTGTTGCTAATTTATCCAATGCCCAAGTGACAGTTTTGATAGGCATTACGCTGCTGGGTTGTTTTGTCAACTAGCCATGTTTTAGCCTAATCTTTTCTAACTTATGGTGGCTACCTTGAGGCCTCAATCTGTACGCTACTGTTTATATTAACAGTTAAATGAAGCATTTTATACCATTTCTAAGACGACCAAGCCTCCTGAACCTGGCAATGGTGGCAAGGATCAGATTGTTGTTGACAATGAGTCGACTGGTACAGGTCGGGTGCCACCCAAACCACATAGACGAACATCTAACAGACTCTTGCCTGCTGCTGCATAATTATCTTTGTTTATGCCCTGCTCTTGGGCCTAATGTTCTTTGGACTTGCTACTTTGGTTCGCTGTAATTGTTTTCTAAGGGGTGTTTTGGCCAAAAAGCCAAAGCAAATTTTAGTTATTGTCATTTTTGAACTCCAATAAAACTAGGCTTGAAACAGACAAACAATATACACTGTTTTATTGGTTTGTTGTTGTTGTTTCATGGATGTTTTGGCAAAAAAGTAAAGCGAGTTTTAGTTATTGTACTTATTGAACTCCAAAAGTCCTAGGCTTCAAAAAGCAAACAGCATACACTGTTTTATTAAAGAGTGAAAGGAAGCTTTAGTGTCAGTTTTCTCTTCATACAAAACCTTCGGAAAGAGAAGTGCTTTTCCACTATGTGAAGAAACCATCAACACCTCCAATTCCCGGTTGGCGGCACCACTGCAAGCCTCGGAAGACTCCTTGTACCTGTATGGAATGCACCTGCTTCCATTAACACATCAACCAAAATTACTCACATAAAAACCCAAAGAAAGAAAAGAAAAGTCCATCAGATCCACCATCTATTTCACAGCCATTAATAAAATGCATGTATTGTCATTAAATTCACAGAAAGTTTTCTATTAAGCAAAGTTCATTACCCTGCAACAAGGCGGTACTCATTATCATACCGCTGCCGGTGACGTCCCGTGCGGGCCACCAAATCATTTGCCATTAGAACACGTAATCTCTCTCTCTTTCTCAGTCTCTCAAAAGCCTGTTAATGACTTTGATATGAGAATTTGAATTGCCAGTAGAAGAGGAAAACAGAATCGCTCTCACTTTCATGGCATGAACAAGTCCACAGGAATATGCATTACCGTGATAATGAATACCCATGTTGATCTGTCTAGTTTTGTAGTAAACTTGCAAAGAAGAAGACAAGCAGAATTGAGTACCTAGTAGGAAAGTTCTACGAAGATTTGTGCGCAATGAGGACAACTCCTCGCAAACCAAAATAATAATATAGTCCCATTTGTCGGTCTGGTTTTCTTGAAAATTTGCGGAAGTAGTTATGGGCTGGATAGAATAATTTAGGAACGTTCCAGGAAGATTTATATGCAGTAAAGCTCAGAAGAATTTGAATTTTTCTTAGCGTATTGGAGATTCTTTCTGCGAAGGAGCCAGAGTCAGAAATGGGATGCTTGAAATGGTAAATCCGCGGTCAGTGTCCATACGCGGTTAGTGTCCATAAAGTCTGCGGCACAGGTAGCCCCACCCAAAACCGATAAATTGTTATTTTTTAAGTGTTCATACGACTAACTTTTTTTCGCATACTCGTAATATTATTTTTTATTTTATTTATTTTATTTTTTATTTTTGTTCTCATGGCTTCATACATAATTGGTCAGGGCTAAAACCTCATATTTCGTGAAAGATATCTTCAAGTTAGGTGATAGAAGAGTGCAATGCTGTTACCCTAGGGTTTTTGAGCATCGTCTAATGGCTCCTCAATAACCTGTTATCGTTATGCGATTACCATCTTCTCCTCCTTGAATCTCGTTCCTAGCTCCTTGATTGCTCCTATGGTTTCTAGCTAAGGAGGGGCGCTAGGTCCCCCCTGTTGTAGCCAGACGCTTGCCCCATGCAAACATAGGAAAATGCACAATTTTTGGACAATCCTCTACCTGTTGACATCCTGCAATCTGATTATGTCAAGTCTGCAAAGGAAATGCAGAATATTCACATGGCAACCGATAAACCTCGAACACACACATGCATAGGCATGTCTTCAGAAAAGCCCAGAATCAACCTACCCCCTTCCAAAATTAATGCCAGAATCGAATGCATGAAGACGTATGCTCTCATTGGGAAATTCATTGGAATCTGGCCCACTGAAAAAGCTCTGCTCACTGGATCACCGTCAAATGGAGGCCCAAGGCCCATTTTGACCTGTGACTAGGCTCAAAAGGTTTTTTCACAATCATTTTCACCCTGCTGGAGGACAGAGACCGTGTGTTGGAAGGAGGGCCTTATTTCTTCAACTCTGTAGGTCTCTTCTAGGTCCCCCCGTCGTAGCCAGAGACACCTGCGCCATGCAGACACCGAAAAATGTACAATTCTTGGACAATCCTCCACTTGCTGACATCCTGCAATCTGACGATGTCAAGTCTGTAGAGTAAATGTGGAATATTTACATAGCAACCGATAAACCCCGAACACACACATGCATAGGCATGTCTTCAGAAAAAACCCAAAATCAACCTGCCCCCTTCCAGAATCGAATACATGAAGACGTATGCTCTCATTGGGAAATTCATTGGAATCTGGCCCACTGCCAAATAATCTCTACTCCACTGGATCACCGTCAAATGGAGGCCCAAGGCCCATTTTGACCTGCAACTAGGCTCAAAAGGTTTTTTCACAATCATTTTCACCCTGTTGGAGGACAAAGACCGTGTGTTGGAAGGAGGGCCTTATTTCTTCAACTATGCGGGTCTCTTCCTCAGGAACTAGGTTAAACGCTTCAATCCCAACAAGGAAAACTTCTCCTGGGCCCCGGTCTAGGTCCAACTATACTCACTTCCCCAGGACTATTGGGAGGAGGAGACTCTCAAAGATATCGGTAATGAATTGTGAGACTTTGTCAAAGTGGTTGATCTAACAAGACAACAAAGGTACACCTCCTACACTCGAATTTGTGTTTATATGCACATTGCTAAAACCCTACCGGAGTCCATTATACTCACACATGAAGACATATAATGGATTCAGCCGCTAGACTATGAACATGTGCCCTTAATATGCAGAAAATATCACGAGCATGGCCAGCTTTATCGAGATTGCCCCAAGAATAAAATTCCCACGGAGCCAAACCTATCCAGTGATGAAGAAGGTTTCAAGAAAGTTACCTATAAAATGAGACAAGGGAGAAAAAACCCTACAGTTAGCAAACCCTCGAACACTTCTACTAGTAACAACTTTGAGATTCCTGAGTCCTAGAATGAAGATCTAGCAAATGTAAAGACAGAGGCCTCCCCTACTTCGAAACGCCCTCACCAGGATGCACAAAAAGGAAAGAACACAGATGAATCCAACCAACCTGTCAAGGCAAACTTAGATAAGCAACCTCATTCTGTGCTGGAAGGATTACAGGCTCAAGACTCTCTACTTTCCACTCAAGAGGGAGATGTCCTAATGGATGAGGACATGGGCGACATAGATCTGGGGGATCTGGATCTATTAGGTTTGGAAGACACCAGCAAAAACAACACCCTCCAGGACATTGCTCCCAAGCGGATCCAAATGCTCACCGACATTCTTCATACAGCCAAAGCCAACAACAAACTTGGTATAATAGTCAGCAGCCCCAAAGAAACCAAGAAAAGCAGTAGGGAGACCAAGAAAAGAGGAAGGAAAATAGCTCTTCAAAGAATAGCCAATCTGGGCACCAGACTGGTAGAATCAGGATAATATTCTCAGCTCATAGAATTCTTCCCTCTCCACCTTACAGTTAATCAATGAAGATTATATCCTGGAATATAAGAGGCATCAACAGCCCTAGCAAGCACAAAATGATAAAAAAAGATCCAGCAAGATAAACCCACCATTCTTATGTTACAAGAAACCAAATCTAGTAGCTCTAACCTTGAAACTCTCATGTCCAGACTCTGGCGCTGCAGCCAATCCATCTCTATTGACTCCTCAAGGGCCTCTGGAGGTCTAACCATCTCTTGGAACCCTGCGGAAGTAGAACTTGGTAATTTTCTAGCCTCGTGCCACTCCATCTCTACCCATTTTCATCCCATTGGCACCAACCTCCACGATGGGATAACCAATGTTTATGGCCCCCAAATCCTTGATAAAAAAGTTTCCTTTCTAAATTTCCTCCACTGGCTCATATAGGACCAAGTCCATCCCATTGATATCCTTGGTGGAGACTTCAATCTCATCACCTCCCTTCAGGACAAACGAGGAGGACGACGCATGCTCTCTCAGGAAGACACGCTCTTTAAGGAATTCATAGATAACAACATCATGATTGATCTCAACACCAACAATGGGATCCATACTTGGAACAATCGCAGAGGTGGAGCTGCTCAGATTGCTTGCAACTTGGATCGCTTTCTCATCACTGAACATATCATGCTCCGGAATGACGAGATTTACGCCTCTATTCTCCTTGTCGCAAGTTCGGATCACTGGCCCATATGTTTACATTGGAATATAGATGAAGTAGCCAAGAGAAATCCCTTTCGGTTCGAGAAATTCTGGCTCACCCACCCAGACTTTCCTGAGATGATCAAAGAGTGGTGGCAGAACACTCAAGTCGCAGGTACTTCTTGCATGCTCAGAATTCAAACCAAATTGAAACTTCTCAAGCAACACCTCAACACTAGAACCGACACACCTTTGGAAAAATATTCATAAGTAAAGCCCGTCTGGAATAGGAAATGGACCATCTACAGCAGCAGATCATCGCCTCCAGACGAACAGAGGAAACTAACAAACCGGAACAACATTTCCTTTTAAAGATTGAGGAAAGAAACAAGAAGAGATCTTATGGAAGCAGAAATCACGAATCAAATGGCTTCAGTAAGGGGAGCGAAACACCTCTTTCTTCCACATATCTACTATCCAACATTGCATGCATAACCACATCACCCACCTCAAAAACAATGAAGAAATCTAGCTGGAAACCCACAAGGAAATGGAAACTGAGTTGGTTTCTTTCTATGAAGACCTCCTTACTAAGAATGAACAGGATAGGGAGCTCACTATACAAGAAGTCACTTCTCACATTCCCTCTTTGGTTACGGTAGATCAAAACGCCATGCTCATGAGACCCATCACGCTTCAATAAGTGGAGATATCCATCAAACAAATGAAAGAAGACAAAGCCCCTAGACTAGATGGCTTCACAGTCAACTTCTTTCACTCCTGTTGGGACTTGCTCAAACATGAGGTATGGGAAATGGTGGAAGAATCTCGCAATACTAAGAGAATCCTACCGGCCATCAATGCCACCTTTCTCACGCTTATCCCCAAGGAAAACAGGGCTTCCACCCCCAATAAGTATAGGCCTATCGCCCTCTATAACGTTCTTTACAAAATCATTACCAAAATCATAGCCAATCGCCTCAAGCCCCTTCTACCCTCTCTCATCTCCCCTGAATAAGCAGGATATGTTGAAGGGTGTCAAATAATTGATGGGATCATTCTCTCCCACGAAGTCATCCATTCACTCAAGATCTCCAAAAAAACTGGGCATGCTTCTTAAACTTGATCTTTCCAAAGCCTTTGACAAGCTCAACATCAAGGAAAACACTTTGCTCATCAAATGGCAGGAAAACCGTGGAAAGAGACCGCCCAAATAGAGGCCGAGAGAGATACTGCAAAGAGGACTGCAACTCAACACTAGGAGAGAGCTCGTAACCAGTGGGAAACATATGCATAAGCGAAGAAGGAATACAGAGGGTATTCAAATCCCTTCTGAAGGCCATTGCGCGTGTGAGAGGATAGGAAAAAGCGTGGGAGCAGGACATGAAATGAAGGAGGGGAAGGACAGAACTTAAGAGGAGGGACATGTTGTAAAGGAGGGAGGATGAGGGAAGCCTCACATCCAAACGCGAGCTACATGGGATGCAAGGAGGAAGCACTAAACCCAAAGCCAAGGAAATTAGGAGCATCGACAAATTAAGGCTTAACGATGGACAAGGAGAAGGCCCTTGGGGAGAATTAGGGAATAGGTTTAAAACAAACCTCTGAACCATTGAAAGAGATGGAACCTTGGGGGAGAGAGGCACCTCTATTTTCCTAATTATCAGCCTTTGCATTATTCACTCTTAATATGTGGTAGTAGGAAATGCTAGGGGGAAGAGATAGATGAGTGATCATGTCATGATACCTCCTGCATTTTATGGAGCTTATTATATAACCTGTTCACATCTTGAGGATAACATGGCGAGAATCCCCGAAAACTAGCAGGCTTTATATGATTCCTCGATCTACCATTTCCAGTCCTTGAAGAAGAGCCAACCAGTCGGCCTCATTGTTGGTCTTGTGTCCCAATCCCCACACAAAGGTATTTAATGTTTGTCCTCTAGGGTCAAGGATGACCCCTCCTGCACATGCCTCCCCTAGGCTTCTCCTTTTTGTTATGTCACAAGAATTTTGGAATTTTAATGTCACAAACTGTAGTTTGCTAAACATGTTTCTTTGTAAAAGGGTACAATCTCTTCTTTTTTGGACCTGTTTTCCCTCAATGAGGGAGGGTTTGGTAGACTTTTTAGGATTTCCTATTACTCTAAGGCAGACTGAACTGCTATACCTGCTTGTTCCTCTCAGCAGGACTGTTTCTATGATCTGTAACACTTTTTGTACAAATTTTACTTTTACTCAATAGATTAGCTCCCGAACTTACAAAAAAGAATGGTCATGGCTTGTTTCGTCTACCCTAATAATTTTAGGGGATCCATCCGAAGTGGCCTCAAGTCTAACTATAAGGACTCATAGAATTGGATTCTAGAGAGTTAAACCTCCGACTTTAAAGAATTGGATTCGAGAGAATTAAACCTCCGACTTCGACAACTAAAGTTATCTGAATGCTTAATATTTTAAATTTAAAAAGACGTTTAAAAGTTGATATTAATTTTTTTAATATTTAAATGTATTAATTTTTTTTGTTGGCAAAGTGGTGGAACCCCCGTGACAAGCAGGGTTACCATTGGCTAAGTAACCATGAACTAGGGGCATCTAAGCCGTCAAAATCGCCCAAGGATCGCACCTGGCCTGGACCGCACCAACCTTTAACATGGTTGGATTTTTTGGTATCCAACGAGATTAGAACCAACAACCTTTCAGCTTGAGGGGCGTCTTAACCATACGTCGCCACCAACTGTTCTACATCTCGTGGATTATTTAAATATATTAAATTAAAATAAATCAATATACAATAAACAAGAGCCACGTGGTGGCAATGTTCTCGACATTGCCATTAACTTTGTAACTAGTTATGACAAAAAAAAAATTGCAAATGAAAAACTGGTTGAAGGAGTTGTATGAAGTTAAATAATAATAATTTAAAAGTTAAAATTGGACCATCAAAGCTTCATGAGATAACTTCGATTTGTGTGACAACTAATTTTATTAATGTGATAAACAAACATGACTTGTATTTTTAATAGAAGAATTAACTTCAATTTGAATCATCATTTAACAACATATCTATGTTTTTTTTTGTTAAAATGAAATAAAAAAAGAAGTTATTAGCAAGCATATTAGCATAACTTTTTTTTTGAAAGAAACTAGATATGAGCATATATAGGAATCTTCAAAACGCTGAAATGCATGGTAACTTTCTTCGACAATTTGACAATCTCCACATGAAATTTCAAGAATGTATAGGCTTTTCACAATATAAAAAAATTGACTCCTTTGCATTATTTTAATATTTCATTTACTTCATTCTTATCCATAATTTACATCACTCATTTAAACAAAAGGCTTCATTCCTATCCATAATTTACATGACTAATTTAAACAAAAAGCCACAAGATGGCAATGTCCTTGGCATTCCCACTTGGGCTGGGCTAGGCTAATGTATGTTGTAAATTGTAACCAGTTAATGGTTTAAGACAATGGAAGCAGAAATATAAAATTAATACTTTAGCTTGAGCTCAAACTTAACTGAAAGAGATATCAAACAACTATATCAAATATTTTTTCCAACGCACATTCAGGAACATTGGATTTACTTGTTTGCCATTGTGATAAACAATGTGAATTTGACGTGGTTGAAAATGATAAAAGTGAAACGACAAAAGAGACATTTGCATAAACCTAACAGGACCAACACGAGGCCGATAGACATGACAAATGTGTGCATGGACACCATGTGTTGTCTTTTGGTATTGTTTGCTTTCCATCCTACTGCAGGTGGCCATTTCTTTCTCTCAAGCAAGCCATTTGGAGAACCAATCATTCTTGTCTAACTTCACATTCAAACTGTCTTAAGCTCTATCAATTCTTTAATACCAGGTATTGCTTGGACTTATACTAAGTGCGATGCTTGCGCATGGCCTATGAAGCTATGAGCTGGCTTCCCAATAATGTAGAGAGTCGAGCTTACTTAGAAGGGTGAATTGTCATTAATACAATTGCTAAGTTAATGATATGCACTCCATCAAAGGATTTCTTGTCTTCTCTATTTTCGTATTTTGGTCTAAATATTGATGCAACCATAAATACTCATGGTTACTTCCTTTCATCTTGAAATCCTCTCTCCTCTGTGATGATCAAGATTGTAATGTTCTGTCGGGACACACAATATTTTTTTTGTAAAAATAACACATAATTAACAATTACATTTTGTTTCATACCCAGTTAATTTGGCAAAAATATAATTAGCGGATGTATCGTAGTATCTCAACCACCACTAAAATTAATGCCTAGATATCCTACATTAATCTTTACGCATCTCTTCTTGTATTCAATCCTATAGAATATCCATGTAGTCCGGTCATTCTCCCATAAAACCACACAATACAATGTCACTTGTCTTTACTATAACTTTATGTAATGCATTATGATAGTCTTATTATCACCATACGTAAGACATTTTCCTCATTACTCTAGAATGTTTATGGTTCACATGGCTGGTGGCTATACATGCACCACAGTTCCCTTCCTTTATACAATATATCATTACATCTTTAACTAATTGATTAGTTGTCATTATAATTATATATATATATATATATAAAGTTCCAACCCAAATTAATATCGAGGTTTAACAATAACTAATATTTAGACTGATTTATAAATCCATATCTTCCAACATAATCCTTTAATTTTATTTAATTAATTTCTTTACACTCAACAATTTTCTCTTTTTATTTTAAGGATGGGCTCTCAAATTTCTCGACCTTATCATGCACTCGATCCTTGTAAAAGTAACTACACCTATGTTATTATATTCAAAATAACCACTATAAACATATATGAAATTTAAAATAAATCAAATTTAGAACCAGGCCCAAATTTTGTACTCTTATAATATGTATATGGATTCATTAATGTACACATTAAAAAATGTCTTGTAAATATAAAACAACCTAATATTATTCAAATAAAGAAATGGATAATTAAAATAAAAATATAAAGCATTGGGCATATCTCAAAGCTAATTGTACAACAAGCTCAAAATAAGTTCCAAGGATGGGCTCTAAAATTTATTGGCCTTATTGTGCACTCAATCCTTGTAAAAGTAACTACGCCTATGTTATAATAATAATAAAAATTAGTTGGAGTTGACAAGTTTGATCTCACGACCTCTAATTCCAACTCACTCCAACGCCTTCACGTCTACACTACCACAGCCGTTTGACATGGGGAACAATGCCCAGTTATAACACTGAATTGATAATCGTGCGCTTCATTAGACAACTACCAGCACCGCTCATCGATAGGTTTATCACGCTACCTACATGCCTGGTAAGCTCGACTACGGGTTTTCAGCTGCCAGAATATTTTATTTACCAGATATATAAAAACAAGAAGGAAGATGAGTAAGAGGAATGCAATGTCAACACCCTTACTTCGGTCATCGCGCCAATAGAGTAACTGGGAGTCTTAATTCAATCCAGCACATGACCTATTGTCATACCCAGTGATAACCAATCGATGACTGGCATTCTACGTCCAGTGTTATTCCATTCACACACGACGTCTGAGTAGTTCATAACTAGTGATATTCTATGCCTGGCCCGGACTGGTGGATGAGATGGCGTAGGGTTTTCTCTCATTCGAGGAAGCTTTAGTAAGTTGTTGTAAGCATATTGAAGTGAGGGTAACAGATTTGCCGGGTCGGAGATGGGAAAAATTAACAGTACGAGATCGTCCTTCTTTCTAATACAATAATTACGACCTTTATCAGAGTTGATCACACATTAAATGCATCTCCAGCTCAGCTCCAGGTTGAACCATTTCTGGTTTCCAAATTTAATTCCTTGTTGGCACTGTAGGAAGGATTCTTGGAATTTAAGGAAAAGGAAAAAGAATACGGGAGTTCTGTATGGCCCTCCCACTCAATATCAAACACAATTACCTTGATCTGACAAGCCACCATCCAAGTGAAAAACAGACCGCGAACAAGTGGAGAAGTACTGCTCCATTTGTAGTGCTATTAAATGGCATTAACTAAAGCCATTAAACCCTGACTAGCCAGTTGCACATATCCTGGTGAAGGTCTGGGAACAATGTACTGGATTCCAATGATATTAATGGAAACCATTGAATGGGTGAGCCACCTGTCACCTTATGTCCTACAAGAAAGAGGCATATCGAGAATAAACCTTAACGAATACATAATTCCCATTACTACTGCTTACGCCATCACGCCGCCGGGTCTTGGGGCACAAAGAACCAAGCAAACGTCACTTGCAAAAGACCAATAGAAATGAAGTTAAATCAATATTTAAATAATTCAAAAAATAAAATTTAATCAAACTATATTAAAAACATTTGAAAACTAAAAAATTTAAATATGCCTATTGAATTAATTGACCTAACCGATTCATATATATTCCCTGTCGAGAACATAATAAATTTGATACTAAATATTATCCATCAAATATTAGATATTTTATTCATGATTAGTTTATATGCCATCTTTTTTTAATTTATTTTAATTATTATTATGGATAGGGTCCAAAATATTATAATAATAGTTTTTTATATTTTAGAATTTGAGTGTAGTATGTTTCAAATATTAGATATTTTATTCATTATTAGTTTATATGAATTTTTTTTAATTATTATTATGGATAGGGTCCAAAATATTATAATGATAGATATTTATATTTTAGAATTGGAGTGTAGTAAAAGTATATTTTTTCAAGAGGCTAAAGGAAAGTTAACTGGAAGCATAAAAATTTTATATAAACTTTTTGAAAATATAGTTGTTATATATATATATTTGAAATATGATATGATTTTTTTAATCATTTAATTTTTGTCTTAGTATAAAAATTTTATATAAACTTTTTGAAAATATAGTTGTTATATATTTGAAATATGATATGATTTCTTTAATCATTTAATTTTTGTCTTATTTTAAATTACTATATTTTCTGTAGGAGATTTTGTTTTATAGCTTTTTCAAGTGAGTATTTTTCGATGCTTTCTTCGTAGTTTACATCAGATTTTTTTGTTCAAATAATACATCAATTAAATTTTGTTGTTGTTTTTTGTTTTAAAAGGAAAACGTGTGACATTTGAGGTAATTAACATAGTTTTATGAAAGTTAATAAATTTTATTTTAAAATAGAATTTAAAAAAAAAAATTTATATTTTATATTCATATTTAAAATATGCGAGTTTGATTTGAAATTTTTGGGTGTATTCTTTTAACTAACTCATCCCTAAAGGGATTGAATTCGGGTCACCTTAAAAACTCATATTTTATATTCATATTTAAAATATGTAAGTTTGATTTGAAATTTTTGGGTGTATTCTCTCAATTAACTCATTTCCAAGGGGATTGAACTTGGGTCATCTTTATGACAAAACCCATACCTTAACCAAATGAGCTAACAAGATTTGACATGCCTAATACAACTTAATAGTATAGTAATTGTTCTATTTCACTAATATTTATCATAATCATGTAATATCTATGTACATTTTCTTAATTATTAATAACTTTGTTTATATTATAAAATATTTAATTAATTTTTCTTAACCACAATTTTATTTATTTAACAAACAAGTTACATTTTTCAAATGTTTTTTTTCTTTTTTCATATAAAAAGACTGTACATTTTTATTAAATGAAATTAATGTTTTGTTTAAGACATTTTAAAGATGTTATATATATTTTGTCAAAAATAAATAAAAACATCATCAGATCTTCACTATAATATTGCACCATTATATACCAAAATGAGGTCCTAAAGTACTCTCTCTACTATCATCATACTTAACATGTTTATGGTTTCATTACCAACAATATGATCTTTCCCTAAGGATCATGAAATGGAGAATAATAATACTCTAAAGCAATTTGATCTAGATCCTCCATTATGTACTAGCTATCATGTTGCATGGTCACCCCAATCTTTGATAATTCGTCTGCTTTAAAGTTCCTTTTTCTATAAACATAGGTAAAAGAGATCATCTCCAAATTAGATTTAAACCTTTTGGTTTCCTCCAACATCTGCATCAGATATATATTTCTACACACCTGTTCTTTTTTTATCCATTTAAAGATAGGCATCGAATCACCATAAACTTGTAAATACTATGTATTGTTTTTCTTTTGCTAGACCCATCAGTAATCAAAGAGCACTCAACTTTGCATAGTTATTTGTGTTTGAGCTTTGAGGCCAATGTTGAAATTTATCTTGTGTTCCTTTAACAGATGAAGTGTTCTTCCCACATCACATGTACTAGGGTCTTCTTGTGTCGCTCCATCAAAAAATGCCCAAGGGACATTCTAGTCAATTTCCTATATATGCACCCGACGACTTATGCTTATTGAACTACTCCGTGGGAAGCAATGAAGAATGGCATTACTTTGTCCTACACAATGTGTTGGGTATATCTTATATTTATTGCATGTGTGTTGTGGGGAGGTGCGCTTATCAATAGCGCACTTGACGATCCCTGTTGGCACCTTCATGGAAACAGGTCGGTAGGTTGTTTCCATTCAGACGAGCGTAATGAGCGCCGATTTTTTTTGGATTGTTTTCGGTTGCTTTGGGGAATCTTCTAAAAACAATAATTTAATCTTGGTTAAGGGACTGGAATCTATTTTCTAATACAGGTTTACAGATTAGGGTATTGGATCTTGTTGAATACCTATATTGTATTGAGGTATTCATAATGATAATGAGAAAATAGAAGATATGGCTCTAAAGTTTGTTGGTTTTCGGTTAAGAGTTTCCAAAATAAATCTCTTTATATGTGAATGTTATATTTTAAAAATCAAATTGGATATGGCTATCCTATAAATAAATAACTTAAAACTATAAATAATAATTTAATTAATATTTATAAATTTAAAAATATTTTTAAATGATTTTTTTCACTTTTCGACCATATCGATACATTATAAAAGGAATATTATTTAAATACATTATAAATATTATTTAAATGTTCTGTTAATGATTTGATTTTTTAAATATTATTAATGATTTTTTTTAATCAAAAATAAAAATTATAATATTTTAAAATTTATAAAAAAATTATTTTTAATATTTTTTTGAAAATATCATTTAAAAAAATATTAATACCTTTTTTAATTAATAAATATAATAGCTAACATTTATTTAAAACAAATTCAATATATCAAATTATAAAAAAATATATATATATATTTTATTAATTATATTATTAAAATATATATACATAATCTATAACCTTTTTAGTAGAAAAAAAATAGTTTCTTAAAATTCCATTAACTATTTTGGCCACTTAAAATTTTTCATGTTATGTAATCTTTATCCATTCAAAGCCTTTCAAAATGGACCATTTCCAAGTATGGGTAAAAGATATTATTTAAATAAAGTTCGAATAAAAGATATTGTTTTTAATATTTTTTATTTTTCATTAATTTTATAAAATATAAAGGTGTAGCATTAAAGTTTTAAAAAAATTATAACCTAAGTTTAAGATAAATATTTATTTCCATTATTTTTAAAAAATTAACATATATACATATGATTAACCTCTTTTCAAATTATACATATTATTAATTTTATATTTAAAAAACAATTAAAAACAGTTAAAATTTTTAGTGGTTCAACATTGCTCTTAGTATGAAAAGTATGTGGAGGAGTTTGTTCGGGAAAGGACCATGGACTGAGTTTTTTCATGAAAAATAAATTAAAGGATCTACCTTTGATTGGATTAGGAATCCTTTGAAAAACACTCGAAATGTCTTAAACTTTTAGAGAGGTTTCATTAAGGCATTTGCTTGGATTAGCAGAGAATTGACTTGAAATGTTGGTAATGGTTCAAATGTGTTGTTGGGTGTGGATCCTCTTATTAGCAATGAAAAAAATTATATTTGATCTCCTTACTTGCATGAACACTTGGTTAAATTAGGGTTCATTACTCTAGCTCACATTAGAAGACCTAGATGGCTTCTTCTTGATTCATCTTACTAGTTGACTACAAAGATTTGGGATTAGGTAGTATCTAGGCTGAAGAATGGACAAATTATATTACTTATCTCAACAAAGTAGGTAGGAGATTGACCTCTAAAGAGGAAAAACTAATTTGGTCATGCAACCAAGCCTCGGGACATGCTAGTGCTAAGTCTACTAATGGTTCCCTCAATCTGAACAATGTGTTTTGATGTCGCTAAATGGTGGTTTGGAAAATTATGGAAATGGAAGGTTCCCTTGATGCTTAAATGTTTCATGTGGTTAGCTCTTAAGAACTTCCTTCTTACCCGGGACAACCTTTTATGCCCGGGATGGATTAGGCCCAACTTTTGTCCTCTATGCAAAGCAGAAAATGAGACTTATGCTCACCTATTTGTCAGCTCCCATTTTTGCAGGGACTTGTGAAATAAGGTATGTGATATGTTAAGTATTCGCAACAAAAGGACCACTAGACACGCTTGAGTACAATTTCTATAATTGGTATAAAAACACAAAAGATCATAAAATTATTCTTGTTTTCATATGTTAGGAGGTATGGAAAACTTGAAATATTGTTATCTTTGAAGACAAACTTCCCAATACATGTGACAGTGTTATCAAAATCACAAGTTTGCACAAGGATTACATTCGTGTCACCACAAAAATGAAGAAAAGTAGACTGACCAACAACATACATGTTACATCATATGCAGTGGGGATTTTTGATGGCGCAGAACAAGGGGGTTGTTGTGGTGCAGGTTGTGTTCTAAAAATTAATGATGATCATTTCTTTTATTTTAAAATGTTTTGTGGAAGGGGTACAAACACCAAGATTGAACTGTTAAGCTTGTGGTGTCTTGTCATTGTTGTTAAGTCTTTGGTAACTCATTGACAATCATTAATAGGGCAAAAAAATTATGCTCTCTACAACTGGTTTCTTTAGTACATTGGTGCAATCGCACAAAGATGCTAAAAAGATCTTTTCAATGATCTTACTTTTGATCATATCTATAGAGAACTTAACTATGAAGTGGACAAGTTATCCAAAGATGCATTGGTAGGCAGGGAAGGTCTTCTTCATGTAGAGAAATATCTGGAAAATTCATTATATATTCAGGGTACTATGGACATTATGGGTTAAGGATACTTCTTTTTTGGTCTTGTTTTGGCTGGCAGATTTTGGTTTCGATGATATATAGCAGGTTGGTCTCTAAGTTATTTGGAGTCTTTCTTTCGGTTGGATGCTTTGTGTTGCTGGACTCTTCAGACACATACTTGTATGGGGATGTTTTTTGTAATGTTGAGCTATAGTTGCGCTTGTGCCTTCTAACTTTGGGTGCTTGAATACATTGTTTCTATGGATGAAAGAACTTAAATCTTTGTATTTTTTTATTCAATTTTGAATAACAAAAATACAGTGTTTTTTTTCTTTGAAAAAAAATTAAAAACAACTACCCATTTAAATAAATAACTTATTTATTATTAAAACTATCATGTTAAATATTAAATTATTCTTATTTATTAAATGCAAATTATTATAATAAATTTAATTATTAATTTATGATTCTAAGTATAACATAAAATACAAAAAAGTATGTTAATTCAATTTTTTCATCTAAGTGAATGGTGTTATTAAAATTAGTACTCAATGACCATGATAAAAAAAAGTTCCTCTTTGAAGGTTTGAAACTCTTGTCATCCCTATTATCTTGTATGGTTGTGAAGTATGGGGGTGCAAGATTTCTAGAGAATCTTGGAGAAAGGTTGAGTAAAACCAGACGTAGTTTATAACTGATAACCTCAAAATTAAAAGCAATACGCCTTATCCTATTCTCCTCATAGAAGTGGATCTTTGCCCCATCGAGACATGGCTATGGCTAGGTCCCTGATGTACAAGAAGAAGATAAATAACATGGGAAATGAGATACTTCCTAAAATTGTTTTAAACTCAAGTGAAAACCAACTATGCCTCAAGCAGTGTTGGTGTAAAGATACCATGGTTTGGTTAAACCATTGGGGCATTGACGAAAATGACATTTTACAGAACATTGATAATGCCAAAAATATAATTACTTCTAAGTTTAAAGAGAAATTGAGGTGTGAGGAAAATTAGCGGTTAAGAAAAAATTAAGATACTATAAGGAGGTCATTAATCCTAATTTGGAAGATCAGAATTATCTCTCGGTAGTAACTAGCCCATAGAAGAAAATTAATATAGCTAAGATTAGAACGAACTCTCATGAAATCCATCGCGAAACAAGATGTTAGTCTATTTCTGAAACTCTATGGGCGGAAAGGGTTTGCCATATGTGTGAGCCTATGAGCATTGAGGAGGAAAATCACTTTCTCTTAGAGTGCCCCGCTTACACCCACATTAGATCTAAGTTTCATAGTATTTGCTACAATACAAACATTTATAACCTCCTAACTTGCCAAAACTATAGTGAGCTTGGAAAGCTTTTTGGCAAGCTTTTTGAGCACATGAACAAGATTTTAAAGTAAACCTAGTATTATCCTTCTTAAGGTCTGATAAACCAAAGTTGGTCTCAATGGACATTAATCATCATCACCACCACCATCATCATCATATTATAAATTCCTATTTAGACATCGATATAGCTATCCAATTAATAAGTAATATAGAAATAGAAACAATATTTTTAATTAGTATTTATAAATTTAAGAATATTTTTATATTATTGGTTTTATTTTTTCATATATGTATATTGATATATTGGAAAACTATGATTTTTATAAAAAAAATATATTACATAAGTTTTTATATGTTTTTTAATATTATTGATGATTTGATTTTTTAAATATTAACGATAATGGCGATGACCACAACAACGATGATAATGATTATTAAACACGTAAAAGTTTGACTATACTAAGGATTGGTGCGACCCACATCGAATAGGTATATCGATTTTACTGACTTACATAATGATTATTAAACACTTAAAAGTTTGACTATACTAAGGATTGGTGTGACCCACATCGGATAGATATATCGATTTTACTGACTTACAGGTCCTTGAATCATCCTTTAACTAACTAACTAACTAACTCTCTATCTATATATATTTTTTCTTTTATATATATATATATATATATATATCAAAGCAAGACTGGCATTTCCAAGTTTAAGTAAAAATATTATTTAAATAAAACTTAAAATATTATTATTTTATTTTTTATTTTATAAAATCTAATCTTATCAACATTTTCTAAATACATTATATAGAATAATACAAATTAGTGTTCGACATGTTTCCAAATTTGACAAGTCTCTTCTACTTGCCCTTTGTATATATTAATACAAAGGAGAGTCCCATAAGTTTATGATTTCGAAAATTCTTTTCTATTTTTTAATATATATATATATATATATATTAAGAAAAGCGTTTCAAAATTGACATGTTCAAGTTTGAGTAAAAATAAAATTTAAATAAAAAATATTATTTTCTAATATCGTTATTAATTTTATAAAATCTAATCTTATAAACGTTTTCTAAATACATTATATATGATAATACAAATTAGTGTTCCACATGTTTTTAAATTTGATAAGTTTCTTCTAGTTACCCTTTGTATATATTAGTTACCCTTTGTATATATTAATACAAAGGAGAGTCCAATAAGTTTATAATTTCAAAAATTATTTCTTATTAGTCCCTGCCTTCGGTTAGCACAGACTCTTGTAATCGGCTTGTCGCCGGTTTTATTAACTAGGCACGTAAATTAAAACATTTATCACGTAAATTAAAACATTTATCCTAAGTTTGCATTCAAGGCCGTTTTCTCCACCAATGGAGAACATTCACAACTTTTTTCATGTCGCTTTCTCTACCAATTAACAACATTGGCCGTTTTCTCGGCCAATCAACCACTTGGACTTCTTATTTGGCCTCATAACGAGGATAGAGCAAAATTCTAGGAAAATATAATCCAATCTTTCGTTTATATCATGTAGAAGACATTGTAAAGTGAATTAATGTTAAGGCAAAGTTAACATTACTTCTACAACATTAAATGTTTGAATATCCAAGCCTTCATGGTAAGATACACATCACCTCTTCAAGTTACAATTCTCTCTTATTTTAACTGCTGGCATGCTGGCCACCTGTAACCTGTATTGCACCGCCAAAACACCACACGTCAAAACACTACACTTCCAAAGAGAAACAAATGCATAGTGCAAATTTATTCAAGCCAAAGATTACCTGGTTGCAAACCCCCTTGAAGCAGCGTTGTAATCTATACTTCAGTTCTATCCAGTTGTTTTTTATCCAGGTAAAGCACCAGAAGCTCAACACTAGGATCATAATCAACATAACCGTTCTTGGCTAGGCTTGTGTTAGTGGAGCCTCTTCAAGTGTTGGCTAGGCCTATTTTCTGGGAGCTTCTGTGTTCGTGGAGCATCTTCAACTGTAAACATGCTAGCCTGCTAGCTTCAGTTAGTTGTTGTAAGGTTTCTTCATCTCTATGTTTTATGTTTTTCTGTAATTGTTGATAGCAATTTTCTCTACGAGCTTTGAGTATGTGTAATTGTTCATAGCAATTTTCTCTACGAGCTTTGCCAACTCAGGTTATGAATCTTACATCGAACATAATCGAGTATTCATCACAATGAAACACACAATAAAGATAATAAAGAGTTTTACATACTTCGACTTCGACACCGACCTGCACCAATCTCGACAAACTTGGTCTTCAAATGTGATCCAGTGTTCGAATTCCATGGAGTTCAAAGATCGACCATTTTGTCACCAGAACGAACAACAACTAAGTTTAGTCGAATGGCAAGAATCCGAGCAGCAACAGCAGGTCGAATCTCATTTCCTCACGTCTCCTCCTTCCATTCTCCTCAACATTTTGTATAGCAGAAGTTAGGGTAGATTGAGAGCACAGATGCAAAATACAAATGCAAAAAAGGAAGAAGGATTCAGAATAGATCCTGCCATTCAAAATCGATAGTCTAAATTAAACAGATTTATTGAGGGCTTCAATCATTCTGAATGCATTTAAAAGTATTCAAACTAGACTCTGAGGTATGGCCTTCTACTCTCCACAATGTCCCAAAATATTCTCCACAATGTCCAGACAAGTTCGATATTGTTTTTGTTATTTTTTTCTTCCATAAATAATCTAATATTGCTAATATTGCTGAAATGAATCACCATCTTAGGGTTTATCAAATTACAAGCATCTTGATTAAAAAAAAATTGGACATAAACGAACTAAACTTTAGGGGTCCGAGAGACTCGACATCGTTAGAGACTCAAGGATCAAAACGATTCATACACAGTAGATTTCTGTTACATTAACTTCAAAACAAAAGAGTAGATTGTCAAATTTAAAAACTAGCTAAACTATACCTTCTTAATAACCCAATAGTCATCGAAATAGCAGCTATTATAGTCCTTTAAGGATATAAACTAATTGGGATATAAACCCTTAGTCCCTTTTTCCAAGTCTTAACCAAAAATTTATACGCTCTAATTTACGGTTCAAAGCTTGTTGCTTCAACCATCTCTAAAAATCCTCAAGCAAAATAAGGGAAAAACTGCCAGCGAGTCTCATCGTAGAAAGGGAAAAAGGCAGCATGAACAAAAGCAAAATCCTTCCATCCTATGCCGAGAACCAACACATCCATTTCAGAAAGAAATAAAACCGAGATAGAGCAACAATGCTTACTGGGAAGAGCTTGGCCGATTGTTGTGCTCCAAGCTTGGGCTCTATTTTTTAGAGTACCTACTTTATCATTGAAATAAGGTTAGCATTTCTATCGTTTAAACTAAAGAGCCTAACATATGAATATCAAGGAAAACATTTGCGCATTGCTCAAAACTTACCTCTGAATAACAGTGTTAGCTGAAAACCGACCAACAGAGGAAAGAGTTGCTAAGCAACCATTTGCTCAGGCTGTAATAATTCTCTTATACCCATTGGTCCTCTACTCCATCATGTGCCTAATCCCCAACCCCCACGTCCCGGCTGATCCTCTTTTGATAGTATCGGCACAAGTACTAGAATTAACAAACCCCAGAAAGCTGCATTCATCACTTCTCTGCGATCGGGATCAAAACCTGCACCAAGCTCGACCAAATCACTGTTCGCATCAGTACTTACAAACTCATTGGACTCTGCCATCACAAGAGGCCCTGATTGTTGACATACATTGAACAATCAATTATAATGTGAACCATACCTAAATGACTAAGCATTCGTTGCATAGAACTATTTCTCTCTGTTTTCAAGCTACCAACGCCAATGCAACTTCTAGATTGTTCCCATAGTATGGCTTACTTTACTCGGCAATTGATGTGACCCAAAGTTGCTTCCCCGTATGGGATAACCATCGCCAACCTTCATTTCTTTGATCTGTTAATATCCCTGAGCTATCGTAAATGAAGCAAAACAACCTGAGAACCCCAACCAATTACTCTGATTTGTTTGATTCCCTTGAAAGCCTTGGGAAGCAGCTCGAATAGATCTCTTCTTCCCCTCAAAATATATTGCACACACAACAATATACAGAGCAACACCCACGTCATTTACAAAAACTTTGTCTAGCTATAGGAGAATAGAATAAAGAGCAGTACCTCATCATGGCTAGCAAGCGTAGTCTTCTCTTTCTTGATACATTGGTTTGGAAGTCAATACGCGAAGGCATTTTGGTGAGAGGGGAAGCTACCATGCGAGCGCCCAGGGACCCCCCTCTACTGCGGCTCCTGGTACTTAATCTGCAGGTTAACTTAGTGGGGATTTGTATTCCCTTTAACGATTGCGAATAAAACCCCAAATTGTAGGGGACATTGCACTTCTCTCCCTTGGCACCGCCATTGCCATTAGTCACAACAACAGTAATGTTGATTGATGCACATTTCGATACATTCTATGGGAGCATAGACCTTTACCTTCACCTTCAGCAGGCGTCCATTAGACGTAGACCCGATGCAATTGAGCTACATTACTTATTGACTAGAGATATGATGCATGGCTGCCAGATGTAGAGTGCATTGGAATGATTGCTATGCTTTCACTTATTTCGAATAACTGAAAGAGGTGTTTTTGAAAATGCCACTCTTGACTCGACACAAAGCACTAAACTGCTTTACTTTGACACTTGGATTATATATTGGCTCATGGCTGCCATTTGGTAATTAGAACGGCTGGGTGGATTTTGTTAGCACACGCGTTTTCTCACCACTTTAATCCAACATCTTACATGGTCTTTGCTGCTAGAGAAATAAAATTCCAGGAATGTCACTGATGCTGCAATCTGCGTTAAGTTCCTTCCAATAGTTGTTTTCCTTTCATACTGTCCAAAATAGATTTTTCCACTTTTAATATTGATAACACATCAGCCACCATTGTCAATGGAATTTGGCTTTGAAATACATGCATCAATAACAAACTATGTGCTCAACGCCCTTTGAATTCAGTTAGATTAGCATCACTTTTAAATGATGTCCATAGATGAACGACATTCTTGACATTTGAATTTAAGCTATGGCACTTGGGTGATGATTGCAGTATTTGGTTTTGGCGTTTACTGTTGGAGGTCTCACCATAAAAATGATTGTAGTACTTTGCACTTGGATGTTTGGAAACTTACTTACTGTCAGCCTTTGAGACTTGTGCTTTCATCTGGAGCTTAACACTTAAACTCATTTAGCACTTGGAAAAATGTAGTTGAACACCTGATCATCGTTATGTCCATTTGGATCTAGTGCTTTAACTATGGTATTTAGTTGAAAACTATAGTGGATTTCCATTTCCATTTCCATTTTTCGTTTGCTGGCAGGATTTAACACTTGGACTTGTCGGTGCTAGATTGTAGGCTTTACACTTTTGGAAAACGTAAATATCCGACATGCCCAAGGGATAAATAAATATAAAGCTTCAAATTACCAGCTAATTTGAAATATTATAGTTAGTTTGACACTCCCATAATTTGAAATATTATAAATAACCAAACTTCGTTATACAAACTTAGTTATATTGTTAATACGATTTTAGCATTACATTGGTTAATAAGTTATGTGTTTTAAATAGCTTCATCCTTAAATCAAAATATAAATTTAATGCAAAAACTAATATACAAAGGAAGTATGCACACATCTCTCAATAACTTCCATGCAACTCTATGTTAATATCATCTATGGTGATAGCATCGTTTCCCAGAATCTAATACAAATACAAAGGCACCAGGTGCTTAAGTCAGCATCCCATAAACATTTTGGGCAATAATCTTCTCAACAAACTCGTAATAGGTAAATAGTAATTAGGCGGTTGATATCTCATTTAACAACAACATAATGAGTTTTAACAATCCTGGATTTTATCAAATATTCTAAAATTTATTTACATCAAACAATAACCTAGCTCTATAAGGAAAACAAAGCATACATTAGATCATGGAAAACAAAATCCAACTCTGCAAGGAAAGCAAAGCAACTCCGCAAACAAAGCAACAAGTCCATAAGGCAGGGACTTGTTGCTTTGCAACCACTCTTGTTTTCATACTTGTAATGGTTGATTCACTCCTATGGAAGTCTTTTACATTGTTTGGTAGTATGCTTATATCAAATGGTATGAACTTTAAGATTACGGTTTCTCAATGTTTTGTTATTTTTTCCTACCTATAATCTTTCTTCAAGCTAATGACATAATATTATGATTATAAGTTGGAATTTTTTTGAGCCCTCAAATTTTATTGAGTTGTAAACTTTATTTTATAACAATTTTATCTCTTTATCTATGAACTTATTTAATTTTTTATGTAACTTTTGGATGATTATTCTAGTTACAAAACCCTACTTATTTCCACATCATCTAAGTCCCATGGCTCACCTTAAAATATCTAATAAATCATGAGATTCTCAAGGCTACAACCTTCCCAATTCTGGTCCAAACAAGTGTAGGCGCAACAATCTATTGATGGAAATCATTTTTTAAAAACAATTATAAATCCAACAGCAAAAGGAGTTACGAGATAAAGTGTTGCATGATATGATGAATATGTCCCAACAACTCATCACCACTTAGCATCTCGATGGGCTATATTGAGTGGTTGAGTACTTTGAACGTTGAGATTAGTGCTTCTCAATTGGTATGAACCTTAAGATTGGGGATTCTCAATGGTTTGTCATTTTTTCTTACCTATAATATTTCTTCAAGCCAATGCCACAAGATTATGACCATAAGTTGGAATTTATTTGAGCCCTTGAATTTTATTGAGTGGTAAACTTCATTTTGTATCAATTCTATCTCTTTATCTTTGAACTTCTTTGATTTTGCTTGTAACTTTTGGATCAGTATTCTAGGTACAAAACCCTACTTATTTCCACATCATTTAAGTCCCATGGCTTACCTCAACATATTTAATAAATAAAAAATTTCTCAAGACTACAACCTTCCCAAGTCTTGTCCAAACAAGTGTAGGCACAACACTCTATTGATGGAAACCATTGTTTTTAAAAAACAAATGTAAACCCAACAACAAAAGGAGTTACAAGCTAAAGTGTTGCATGATATGATGAATATATTCCAACAACTCTTCACCACTTAGCATCTCAGCAGGATATATTGAGTGGTTGAGTGCTTTGAACTTCATGCAAGAGGTCTCATGGTCAATACCCCAAGTTAGTTGCATGTGTTGTGTACCTCACTTGATGTCCCTACCAAGTCTAACACTGCAACTAGTGTCAACTAGTTAACAATGGGTGCCATCTACAAAATGTGGGAAAGCGCTCGAGGGCTTACTCATGATATCTTTAGTGGAAGAAAAGGTACATCACCACTCAACAACATGCATAACCACAGCCTCTACATGAAACCACCATTCACTAAGTGGTCCCTATTGTTCACTAAGAAAATTATGATGGAAACTAAATTGTTTTTACATAGCTTTGATGGGGCCCTTAATGGCGATGAGCTTGATTCTAAGATACACAACATAGAAGCTTATTTGAAATCCCAAACAAATCTTATAAACACCAACAAGATTATGATCACTTGATTTCAGATAAAGGACCATTTCTCTCACAAAGTGTTAGAACCACATGCAACATTAGAAATCCAACAAACAACCCTCCATTGGCACTTAGTAATACTTCAAGGATGTTGTCCATAAGAGTTTTTACCCATTATTGTATGAGGATATTTTGTTGGAGAAGTGATACAACTTCAATAAATACTTGGAATATTTTCCATCTAACAATTTAGTGACATCTTTGACAAGATGTCATCAATTTTGAGGTAAAAGAATTTGTATTACTTTGTTTTCAGCTGATTTTAGGGTTATTATTACATTTAAGGCAATAATTGAAACTATTATGTGTTACTTCCCTACAAAACAACTTATAACTTGCTTCCAAAATAGAAGTAAGCTTCCTAAAATCAATCATGTCAATCAAAATAAGCATTTTTCCTCTTTTCACCCTCTTGCCATTTCCAAGGGATAACTTGATGAAAATGCAAAGAAAGGGATCCAAAAATGAGAGGAAGCAAAAGTCATATTACAAGAAATGGGCAATCTAATGACAAATTTAAGGTCCTTTGAGATATGATCACAAAGAAGGAAAAAGTCCTCCTTGTTGAGAAACATATTTTGGAAATTCCGACCACTATTGCAATAAAGTGCAATATTGTCACAATTAGATTGCTTTGCAATGTTTACAAAATAATAATAATTTTCACAATGCAAATTGTGATGCATTAGGGCTTTGCAATGTTTACAAAATAATAATAATTTTCACAATGCAAATTGTGATGCATTAGGGGGCATTGTAATTTGGGATGTGTTTGCATCATAGTGTGTCATAATTTGTGTTCTACATATTGATGCATCCCAGGAATTGCATATATGGCATTGTGATTTGCATCATTAATCTCTCGTGTGTATCATCATTTACACCCCCCTTTGCAATGCAACATGTAGATACAACATTGTTGCATCATTATTGTGTTCTTTGTTTCATGTGTTGTGTCCTTAGCATTGCACATTATGTTGTGATAATTACTTTGCATTGTCTTTTGCATCATTTTTTGAGATAGAAAATGGAAAAAAGTATATCCTTTGTATCACCATTTGCATCACTGGATTTACCATTTGCGTTGGAAATTTTACTATGTGTGTCATTATTGGCATCCATTAAAGCTAAATCATGCCCAAGTAGACAAGACCCACACACAACTAATAAATTGTTGTTTCTTATTACATAGATCAAATGACCAACATTTTTTGTGCGTGATCAGTAGCATTTAATTTTTCTAGTGGATTCCTTCATTGCATCAAGAGATACTATTGAAATTTAGTGTAGATGTTTAGTACTTCACAACTCAGTATGAATGAGATGTGTAACATGTCATAGCCCATAGGGTTGGTAGGTGTGAGGGGTGTCATCATCGATCCTAGAGGAACTCACACAATTAATTTTTCTTGGGCTCTAGGTACGACATCAAATAACCAAGAAGAGGCAAATAACAATCTGAGGCAAAATAGGTATCAATATTCAACAAAATATATTTTGAGAGATGGTAGGAGGAAAAGAGAAGAAGCCCAATGAAAAAGGAGGCACCTATCTATGGATGAATCTCCTGAAACACCTTTAGCAGAAGTAACAAAAAGGGCTGATAACCGAAATGGAGAATATAAGATGAATTCCAAAGCATTTACCATAAACACATGACAAACACGTTATATGATGTAGGGAGCGCTAAACAGACAACATATTCCTTGCATACAACTAGAAACACATTAGCAGAAACTACACAGGCATGAAAATGAAACTTACAGAGGAACACAAACTGAACATTGAACACCGTGATGAATCTTAGACATTTAGGGTATACTTTGCATTAGTTACTTCCAAGAAAAGTTGCAAAGCTACAAAACCAAGCATAAAGGCTCTCAAAATGAATGTCGAACCCTTTCTTCCTCTATCGAGGTTACATTTATAGTGTGATTTGCCCCCGATTTGTGTCTCAAAATAGGGCATCAAAATTCGTTACAAAAATGGGGATCAAACCTGAATGATCATGCTGAATCCTAACAACTTTGAGGTGGCAGATTTTCCATGATTTTTATACCAATCATGAAAGTATATGATGATGAGCGTGCTTAGTCAAAACAACAAACGAGGCATCTGGGACTCAGGCTTGCTTGATTGAAGACGATGGTTTAGAGCATCTTCGACGACCTGCAACAGTTTTAATCCTCATTGCATCTTTCGCCTGCAAAATTGTTCTTCAACCATAGATCTTGATCTACTATAAATCTTAACCGTTCAATGGTTACCCAATTTTGCAATCCGTCTGCTTGATAAACTCCTTGCTTTTTCCCATTGCGAAATCAATTTGGACCATTGATCTAAAAGTCACCTAGATCCCCGTCGTTCAAAAGTGTGGGGTCTATAGGATTTCATAGTTTGAGAATTTTACTTAGCCCATGCTTGTTTTGGCTGCGAAATGCATACCCACCGTAGATCTAGATTGAGCATTGATCCCAACCATTGAAGTATGCAACTTGTATAAGATTTCATGATGGAAGATATTTGATATCTTTGTGCAAGTTAGGATCACGAAATACATACCTACCATTGATCCTAACCCATCCTCAATCCTAGCCATTGAAATATGCTGGTCCTACCAAGTTCCGCATATCGGGAAGTCTTCTTACCTCGTGCACATGTTCCCCTTTTCTGCACCGTCGATCTTAGGCAGACATTCTTTGATTCGTTGATCTGAGGTAAAGATGCGGGTTGCGAAAAGCGGAAGGCATAATCCTAACTTTTCATAACCATAACTTCATATTTTCACTTTTCGATATTTTACTTTCCACCCTTTTCTTTCCGCATCGTTGATCTATGTGGAAGCTCTCTGAACCGTTGGATCTAGGAATACGGAAAGCGAAAGTTGGGTTTTCCAATTTTGTAACCAGAAACTTTACCTTTTTTGCTTCTGCCTTTCTGCTTCTTCCCTTTCGCTTCCGCCTTTAGCAGAAAGTAGAACGCGGATCCTCCAACTTTCTTCACCGAAACTTCTCCTCTTTTGCTTCCGCCTTTTTCTTTTCGCACTGTTGATCTGTGCAGGATCTTTCCGGATCGTCAATCTGGTGGATCGTGAAAGGCAAAATTTTTAACCTTTATGAACAAATTCTTATGTTTTCCGCTTTTCGCCTTTCCATTCTTTAGCGGAAAGCGGAAATACCAACTCTTATGACCAACTTTTGGCCCTTTTCGCTTCCACCCTTTTGTTTTTGCCTTTAACTTCCCGCTTTTTCTGGGCCGTTGATTTTTTTTTTGTGGAAACCTTTCTGAACCGTCGGATCTTGGACCGCGAAAAATGGAAGTCGGGCTTACTACTTTTTATAACCAAGTTTTAACCTCTTCCACACTCCTGCCCCCAATTTTTCCTTTGCAAAAACGATTTGTGGCCTTTGATCTTCTCCGCTGTGCATCTAGGTCGTTCATTTGCTGTCAGCTTTTAACCTTGATCTGATTTTTCTTACTTAGGCATATTTCCAAGGTCACGCCTAAGGATTTTTTACTATTTTCTTCACTTTCGACCAGGGATGGATCCTTCAGAACCCATTCTTTTACTGATCTAGACCTTTGCAGGGGAGTTAGTGCATATGCCTATGTAGAAAACTTCAAAATTTAGCACAGGTGCTAATAGTTCCCTTATCATGTCCCAATTTTCAGTGGTCACTTTTAGTATAGACACCATTGTCTCTCTTGTTAATAGACTCATTATGCATGTCAAAGAGACATTTAGGAAATCACATGGTTCCTTTGTTGGCAAGATAATCTCATCAATGGGAATAGAACCATAATATTTTCAATCACCTCTAAAACCCATGAACTTGAGCATCAACAAGTCTCCCAGAATGTTATAATAATTAACATATTGGTCCAACAAAAAAAATCAAATCCAAGACTTAGAGGAGGAATGCATGAATTTGAAAGCCACAATTTCAACTCTCAACAAAGGCTATGCTTCCTTAGCATCCAACATGAATGCTTTAGTGGGATCCTATCTAGTGGATATCAAAGAAGAAGAAATGGTCCACTAGCTGGTAGAAGCTATAGATGTGGGAAAACATGGATCTCTCCACTCCAATCAAGCCAGAGATGATGCTCTAAGTAGATGTTTATTTCCTTAAAATCATGTAATATCTCGTGTATTACAAATGTTATCTTTTATTGACAGTATTTTTCAAGATATACTCTACTAGTACGCCTACTCTAGTTTGGAAAGACAATGAGGCATATAGGTTATTTTTTGTAGTCATAACAGTGCAATATCTTTTTGAACTCAAGCAAGCTCTATATTTTGTATTATCTCGTTTTCCATCCAAGCTACAACATCTTTTAATACAATTTGAATATGTTTTTTTTAAACGTAACATAGCCCATAATAATAATAATAAATATTATAATAAAATAAAATAGAAAAGTATTAGTCATCATAACTCAATAGTTTTAAGTACTAAGAAGTCTGTGTCTAGATATATTTTTTATCCTTGTATTTGCTTGATAAAGTCAAGGTCAAGGTTGAGGTTGAGGTTAAGATGGTTTTATCCCTTACATTTAAATTAGTTTTTTTTGTTAAAGTTATAGCTAGGTTTGGTAGTAAGTGTTATACACAAAACAATCTCCAAATGGTTGCATAACCGATTCATGGTTTTAACCATGAATGAGCAAGTAGAAGTTTGTGTTTAGGTTTCTTTTTTATCCCTCTAATTACTTAACAGATATGAAGTTCAAAGTGATCTATGTTGGTTATAGCCAACGAGTTTATTAAACTTTTAAGGTTTTTTATTGTTCATTTATAATTGGGTTTGGTGGTAACTTTTATCCACCAAACAAGCTCCAATGATGCCCTAACTCATTCATGGTTCCAAACATGTGTGGGAAAGTTGTAACTATGAATAGGTAAACCGTTAAAGGTTCCATGAAGACAAGGATGGGGAATTATGGGAGTTTGTACATTTGGTAGGACTTTCTCAACTTGTGGTTGTTATATATGTGATGCCTTTGATATTTGCAACTTTTATTTATGTAGTGGCATATCTCATGATTAACATGCTTGTTTTACATTAATAGTATTTATCTCCTCCTCTTTCGTGGTTTGGATCAACTTGTCTCTAATTCACCTTGCTTTTATTCTTGTTTGAATCGCATTTCAACAAATTTGAAAAAATCACCAATGCTAAAAAAATGATTAAGTTTGCCGTCAAATTTCCCTTGCTTGAATCATGTGAAACATTCACCTTGTCAACTTTATGTAATCATTGGTCTAATTTGAACCCTGTTGTATAATTATTTGTGATTCAATATGGCATATAACAAGATCCATAGTGAATTTATGAGGTCCAATATTGAAATGGTAATTATATTATTTAATAACCAATTCACCAGTCCTTAATTTTTTCCAAAATTACAACGTTTTCAATAATTGATGTATTTAGTTATCAAGCTTGACTTTATCAATACATACATTATGAAATCATTTTTTGTTTCACCAATAAGCATATATACATTCAAACTCTAGGGACAAAATCAATTGAAACTCTATAATTTTATAATAACAATGGGCTAAGCCTATTCACTTTAGAATACCCATTTGATGAATTGGTTAATCATCCACCTTACCCTCTTCCCGGGATTTGTACTTAATGCAAAGAAGCTCAATCATGATTAACAAATGGGAAATTTTAGATGTTTTCTTAATAATTTGAGTACCAAACATCCACTACTTATTGAGAGGTGGTATCCATGTTGTAATTACAATGTGAGTATTCAAACCTCCTTAACGATAATGACAATTTTCATTGGACATTGGCCTATTTGCAAGGATGTGCCAAACCACAAGAGAAAACATATAAATTCTCGAGGGTTTTGAACTCTATTGGAGGCAATAACTACCCCTCGCATTAACCAACCTAGCAAGCCATGATTCAAAATTAGAACAAACACGTATAGATGACATTGTGTTTGACCTATTATAGTTGTAATATCACATGATTATTGTGTCTATTTATTTGCCTTTGATTAATTCTAAATATTTTAAGTATTAGTTATTTATGAAGATCAATGAATTTCATTTTAAAATATATGAATATTGTTAAAAATCAAGCCCATGCATATATGGTTTTAAGCTAATTCTAAAGTCTAGATGAATTAGTAAAATGTTCCCTCTCAACTTTAGAGTGAAGTATCTACCATCTAATAAAAGGTCGGATGTTGTATCACACTATATGGCTAAGCATGCCCCACCCATTGACTTAATAGTATGATGGTCCCACTATTTCATTGAATGAAATATATCACACTAATGGGCAATGGGGAGAATTGAACCTTGGTAGGGTGGAATAGAACCACCCCTCTTAACCAATGAATAAAATCCCCCATATTCATAATTCTAAATATTGTAAGATCACTACAAGCACGAGGAAGCTCAAGTTTAACTATGATTCATTGAGTGCTAGTCCCCATTAGGATTCATGGAGATCTCATACACAAGATTGTGGATGGCTCTTTGAATCCTAATCAACATATATCCATCTTAAAAGGGGATCTACAAAGCGTCGAGAGGGATCAAATATCTGGAGGTGCAAACCCTTTTTAGAGTGGAAATGTTGAGGAAGTGTGTAATGCAATGTTTATGGTTTTAATTTATCTAATTTGTGTGTTTTTATATGTATGCCATTCTAAATATTTTAAATCTAATATGAGTCGACATGTTATTTTTTATAATATTTGTTTTTATAAAGTACATGTGTCAGTTCAAGGATGAGCACAGGGAAAGTTACACATCTCCCCCTACTGGGCTGTAGAATGCGCCTCTTTGACGCAATGACCTCTAGGATTCATGGACATATTACACACAAGATTATGGATGGCTTCTCAAATCCTAATACCGCTAGGATTCATAGACATCTTAACGATATATATACACAATCTTGAGGATATCTCATTAAATATCAATGGATACTAGGATTTTGTACATCTCAATTCACATATCGAGCACAAGGAAAGATCTATATCAACACAAATTTACTACAAACCCATGTAAGGGTACTTAATGGAATCTTGGCGACCACTAGGATTTGTAGACGGCTCAAGCATAACTCATACACAACATCTAGTGTGACTTATTGAACCCTAGTGATTGCTAGGATTCATGGACAATGTGCCACTATTAAGCATTAGTAAATGAATACATCAAGCTTAAGTATGGGCCATTGAATCCTAATCCTAAAGGCCACTAGGATTCTAGCTTGGTTCATACACAAGGTTACCATAACCCATTTCATACACGACTTACTAAGTCTAGCACAAGGATAGCTCATATACATCCAAGCTCAAGTTTAATACGATCTCAAGAATAGATTGTATCATAAAAGAGTCTCAATCTCATTTAGTAGAAGCAAACATATGGAGATTATGAGCTACAAGAAGAATATTATGTTTACATTGATATCCTTCACTACAATATTTTGTTGCTACTTTATCATATGCTCGAGTGGAAGTTTTGATAGACATTATTCTCATGGGTATTTTTGTTAGCTAGGCACACTTTAGCCTAATATTTTCTTGCTTATGGTGGCTACCTCATGGCCCAAATACTTGACTATTTCCAAGATGACCAAACCTCCTGAACTTGACAATGGTGACTAGGATCTGATTCTTTTTTATAATGAGTTGATTGGTAATAATTGTGTACCAGACCACAAAGACAAACCTATGCGAAACTCTAGTTTAATTATCTTCATTTGTCCAAATCTTGGGCCTCGCTATGCTTTTACATTTCAATAGCGTTTGAGAAGGTCGTTTGGTAGAGAAGGGATAAAAATGCCAAGTGTGGGGCTCTTTGTATGTGGTTAGCCATGGCTGCCCCCCTTGCTTTTACTCTTGGAAGTACTATGGGTTAGTCGCGTTGTTGATTTCCCTTTATGGGGATTTTTAGCCTTGGGGTTGGTGTTCGAGGCTTCTATGTGTGGGTCATTAGGTGACAAGACCACCATGATTTTTATCCATTGAGGGTGACTATATTTCATCTAGGGAGGTCGTACCTAGCCTATTAATACCCTCTCACCCCACTTGGACCTTCTGTGCAACTGATTAGATCCTTTCTAACCAAATTGAACCTATGAATTCATCATGATGATCAAGGCTCAAGCTAAGGCAAGGGGGACGTTGAGGGACTTTTCATCGCTCTGGGGTTAGTAGGGGCATGAAATACTCCTTAGGATCACTCTTGTTGGCACAGTGAGGTCTAAGCTTACTTATTCTATCATTTTTCATCATTTTATGCTAGTTTCAGGGTCTAGTCCCCAACACGTAGGTGACATTCCCTAATTTTGTCTTAATTTAGATTATTTTAGTATACTATTGTTTAAATTTTAAATTGAAAAATTAATACATGTAGGCTTGATAAAAATATTAAATATTGTGCTAGGATGGATATAAATATCCATTTCAAACGCATTTGTAAAACACAAGACTTGGGATAAAATCATGATTTTTATGTTTCTCTTACAAGACTTAGTGATGTCTTCTTTGGATTAAGGTAAAAATTGGAGTGTTTGTCTATGCTTTCTTGCACATACATGGTTGATGCTAACATTGTTGGACTAACACAAGCATAAGGAGGATCTAGGACTTTTCTTGATCATTCCATTGTTAAATGTTGATAAGTTTAATGCTTCTATGTGGATTGAATGGTGGTTTTGATGTTGCATTTTTTCTGGATTAGGGCTTCTTACTAGCCTTTTGTCAACTTTGTATGGTGGAAACATCCTCTTGAAGGAGTTTTCTCTTGTTTGGGACTTGGATCTCTGTTTTTTTCCCTAATTAAGATCCTTCAATGAGTCCCCGAGGTTGTTATGGGAGGCCCTATTTTGCAAGCTTGAAACATTTTAGGAGGGAGGTTGATCACTCATCCCTTATTCCTTAGGGTTTGAGGTGGCACCTTAAAACCCTATATTGTCAACTCTTTTACTTAAAATTTTAAGCACTCCATGTGTATTATATCTTCTTACATTGCATACTATCTTAGGATTGCATTATTTAAGACTAAAAAAACTAGTATAAAAAAATTCAAAACCAAAAAATATTATTAAAATTTTAAAAACTGAGTCCATAGAGAGACTCGACCTACCTAATATAACCCTAACTACAATTGGGCATGTACTTTTCCTTATCTTGTTGCCTTAAACTCACCCCAAGAACTAGTCAAAGTCAACTAGGCCTGACTGGTTTGTCTCCTCATATGGCCAAATAGGTTCGGCCTGCCTAAAGTGACCAAACTTGGATTGTTGACTGTCTTTAACTGTCAATTTCATCCCACATAAGTCAACAAGAAAATCATACTTGGTACTTAGTGTTAAATGTATAGCATCAAGAGTCATTCTCTGAACTTGTAAGTAATACCAAGTAGAACTTGTGAGTATATAAAGTCCTATTCCTCATGTGTTGAGGTGGTGATGTTGTAAATTATTGTAGTACAAGGCTGCAGATTTGTGAGTAATATCAAGTCATGATTCTCATGCAGACACCCAGAGATAGTGGGTACCATTGGGGTGGGCCTCTAGTTATATAGGTGAAATGCTTTTCATGTTGAAGCAAAAATGTTATGGGATATATTACTAACTATGGTCATTCGAGATGGATAAAGCTATTAAGTCTCCTCTAGAGACTGGCCACCTCTAGAGTGAATTACTTTAGCATATGACTATATGGTCCAAGAGTAATATAATATGATCATAGCATGTGGCAATTCTTCTGATTATAATGTGATACGATAGATAAATAAAGTTAACACATATACCATGTCATAAAGATAAAGAGATAATGCATACAGAAAGAGAGAATTCGAATTGCACATGAGATGACTAAGATGAACTCAAGTTAATAAGATTCAGTTAAATCCTCAATGTATGCTTCAGTTAAAAGCACCAGTTAAAGGATTAATGCTTCAGTTAATTAAGGAGAACTCATAGTGGTCACTGTAGTAAATCAATCAACATGATTGCAAATAATAATAAGTTAACTAAGTGTTAAGAAAGATGGACTAGTTAACTAATGTATTTATACTTTAGTTAAACTAAAAGATGACACTTAAGATAATTAAAAGACGACACTTTAGTTATAAAGTGTTTGCATGACAACACTTGAGTTAAAAGCATCATGATGACACTTAAGTTAGCATGTTAAATAAGTGATCATACTTTTGGTTAGATGATGGGTTCACTCCGATGTCAGTTAAGGCTTAGTTAATGCCAAGATGAAAGGCATGGAACATATGTTATGCATGATGAAGAACCCTATGTACGTAATAATTAATCTATGAAGGCAATTCATAATTGTAGTACATGTAGTGCATAATTATCATGCCGCCATTCACTATTTTATGCATGACAGTGTTTATGACTTGTTATTAATGTGCTAGGCACATGGAAAATTCATATAGTTGATCAATATTCTCTATTGCTTAGTATTCTCTCTTATCTAGCACCTAGGGTATGAAAGACAATCTTCTATTGTGTAAAATACATTATCCACAATTTATCTATTATAATCTAGAGAATTGCTAGGTTTTTCATCCTCATTATTGCGAGGGTTTTCCGAGGGTACATCTTGTGTTGTGGATGAATTATTTGTGTGATTGAATGACTCATTGATTCATGTGTTTAGTATTTCATTGATTAAAGTTTGAAAGTTAAAAGATCTTCATATTTGCTCAAAAATCAACACTTAGTGCCTAATTCGGCTTCAAGCAGCTGGTAATCTTTCCCCACAAGAGAGGCTGAATTTATTGGTATGCTACTGCTGATGTTTTTCTGAGTTTGTGTTGATTTACAATGATAATAAAAACTAGTACAATTAACGATAACAATGTCTGTGTAGTACACATTACAAGTGCTAATTTGATAAGAAAAGTGACTGTTGGTTACTACTTGCCAATGATTATTAACGCCAATGCTAATGACATGAATACTGAATTGTTTTGCATCTATCCTATGTTCATGATCACCGCTACCTTGATATAGTTGGATGTGCATATTAATATTTTGGAAGTTGATTTGCTATTGTACCATGAACATAGGCATACAAAACATTCTATAACTTGCCACTAAATACGAGTCCATTCCAATGCACTAATCTTAAAATAGTAGGAAGAATACTTGTGTTCTCTTGAAGAGTATCTGCATGCAATCATTAAAGGGCTCTCCCCTTGGAGGTAGGACTCCCAAAGAAGTTGAGGAGGCTAGACGGAGGTGACATTGGGTCTAGCTATCCTCCTATATGCTTGCCAAATCTATCCTTTCTAGTTCATTTGGTAAGAGGCCTTCTTGCTACTTTGGTTTATTAATAGTGTTTTCTAATGGGTGTTTTTGGCAAAAATCGAAAGCAATTTTCATTGTCAAAATTTTGAACTCAATATTACTAGGCTTGAAAAAACAAACCATATACATTTTTTATCTAAAAATAAACTTTAATGTTATATCTTTTAAATAAACCAAATAGTATAGTATGAAATTTAATACTAATTGTTAAAATTGTAAATATACATTGCTGTAATTGAAATGGTATAATTTTAGTATATCATTTAAAAACATTAAATCCTTTTGTATAATAAAAAATAAAATTGAGAAAAAAACAAAATATTAGTTTGGACAAAGATGTTATTGCCAGATTACAATAAAAATGACCTCAAATTTAAAAACTTGGAGCGATTTGGAAACTACAAAACAAAAACCAAAAACTCACCACCTAATTCTGCAAACCTAAACAAACAAACTGCATGTGTTTGCCAGTACATTCAGAGGAAGTTTCCTATGAAGCAAAATTAGTAACCCTGAGTCATAAAGCTACCGGTGGCCACCAAATTTTCTGTCATTTTAACACGATATCTCTGAGTCTCTCAAAAGCCTGTTCATGACATTGACAAGTTTGACATGAGAATTTGATTTGTCAGTAACACAAGAAAACAAAACCGTTCTCAGTGCCATGGAATGGACAGCTCAACATGAATAGTTATCTGTTCATGACATTGACAGGTTTGACATGAGAATTTGATTTGTCAGTAACACAAGAAAACAAAACCGTTCTCAGTGCCATGGAATGGACAGCTCAACATAAATAGTTATCATAATAATAATGGAGATGGTCTGGTTTTTTAACAAAATTAGTTTGATTTAATTTAACTTTTTATTTTAGGGTTGCTATGCTCCACAACCATAACATTTATTGCTAAAGCTGCCATAATACTTATTTTGCAACCTTAAACAAACTACATGTATTTGCCATTTCATTTAGTGAAAGTTTCCTATGAAGCAAAATTTGTTAGACTGAAACAAGGCAGTACTCATTGTCATAGTTGTCATAGCCTTACCTATGGCAACCAGATTTTCTGTCATTTTAACACAATTTCTTTGAGTCTCGCTGCTAGAGTTAAGGATCGAGCTGCAGACTCTTAAAGAATCTGTTAGAGGGTCTGCAACTGGTATGCCCATAGCTAGATACAGTTGATTAAGTGTTTTAGCTGTTGGATCAACTTGCAGACTCTTAAAGAGTCTGTCAGAGGGTCTTCAACGGATATGTCCACTGCTAGATACAATTGATTAAGGGCTTTAGCCTGTTGGATCAACCTACTGCAGACTTTTTGACAGCCTTTTAAGAGTCTGCAGTTGGGTCTTTAGCTCTGGCGGAGTCTCTCAACAACCTGTTCATGACTTTGACATAAGAGTTTGATTTGTCAGTATTAAAAGAAAACAGGGTCATCAAGCCTGCTACAAGCTAATTAATACAGTCATAACAAGTATGATCCTTGTTGGATCTCAAACAGCTTATAAGACAAAAACAAATCAAATTCTCACTGTCATAGAATGGACAACTGATCAAGAATAGTTATCACAGTAATGGAGTATGGGTCGGTCTGATTTTGTAAGAAATTTGCAGGAGAAGACAAAGACCAAAAGAATTGGCAAGAGCTATCCATTGAGCTGGAGAGCATTTAATGCAGTTTCAGTAGGTTTGTTGACAGTTGGATCTCGAGCAGCTCAAGATCCAACAATCATCAAGCTTGCAAAGAATTGAGTGATCCAAACTTTCTACTTACAATAATGATTTGTGCCAAAACAATAATGATAATAATGGATTTCCATTTGCTGGTCTGGTTTGTACAAAATTTGCCATAAGAAGCTATTAAGGAGAGTAGGAACGTTCTAGGAAGATTTGTGCTCAGGAGTCAGAAGAATTTGAATTTTTCTTGCCGTATCCGCAGACTTTCTGCGAAGGGAGGGAGAGATGGGATGTTGTGAAGTGATAAATACGCGGTCGTTGGTCAATATCAGTAAAGGCAGCAGCACGCCCACGCAGGGGAGCCCCACCAAAAACCGATAAACAGTTAACATCATCAGTGTTGGAATTTGGTGGCAGTTTTAACTGCGTAGGATAAATAACAACCAAAATGCTCTACCAAAATCTTGTTTGAAAATTGCAATACTTGGTTGTGGAAATTGCAGTTTCAGTAACTTTTTTTTCTTTTTTTTTGGATTCTGGTTTATGGTAAGCGTTTTGGTTGTTCCCATTTAATTTGTTTTTGACATTTTGGATTTCTATCAACTCTATCTCATGGCCACCTTTATAATAAGTGACTTCATATCAAGCAATGCCAATAAGACACACTTGTGTAGGCTAAAAATGAAAAACCTTGAATTGTGAACACTATTTAGCCTCATCCAACTTTATAACTTTATAACTACCTCATATTATTAGTATAACCTATAATAACAGTTTCAAAAAATAAATCACATGATCAACATTTTTTTTTTGTGTTTCCCATAAAGTTGGAAAAATCACGGATATATGTGTAAATCATGGTAAGTATTTAAAAAGTTTCTGACAAAATTGTTTGTTAGAAGAAAAGTTCTATGGCAAATGTTATCTAACAAAGATTATATATGTGGTTCCTTGGTGGGCTAGATGGATTTCATTTTTTTTTTATAGAAGAAAAATCGTTGTTCCTTGTTATTCAAAATGAATCAAAGGTAACTGGTTACATCGCAAGACATAGATATCCTTTAGAGTTGTATTATAGGCTAGCCTCATGTGCCTCTCTTATCAAAAGAGAAAGAAGATACAGTGATCCCATCCATCATCCAACAGATATACGAAGGAGTTGTCCGAAAGAGTCCAAAGAGAATACAACGATAACCCATATAAGCTTATCCAAGGAGATGCTCGAGGAAGAGTACTAATATCAAATGCTCATAGGTGACCAATAGTCAACCAAACGTATCCAAAATGATACTCAATAAAGTCTCAAGCATGCATACTCGGCAAAACCAAAATGGTTCAAGGAGTAGAATATACAAGCTTAGCTCTAAAAGAGCTGAAGCTTATCTTCCCCAATAAGTGATCCTTCATAGTATTATGTGAAGGAAAGAAGGCCAGTGGCCATGGGGGGCGCATCCTTGGATAAGCTATTTTCCCTCTCATTGTGTTCTCTATAGACATGTTGGAAGTCTAACGTAAGAAAATAAGCTTTGAGATCAGCAATGTTGAGGCACCAGGCATCAAGATCAAGGGCTGTGAGTTTTACCTTATCATTTGCCCAATTGATTATGACAGAAGAGTCCCCATAGACATGGAGAGATGGGATCCCGATCTCTTTCGAGAAGAACAAGAGAGCCCAAAGAACCAAGAGTTTAGCTCTGGTATTGGTGCTAAGACCACACCCCAGCTTGATCCAAAAGAAGTGAGTCTAGATTATCAGTAAGTAGATACCAACACCTCCAAGATTTTTAGCAGCTGCTCCATCAAAAAAGCTAGAAGGATATGTTAAGACATGAGCTGAGCCAATGTTTCTAAACCTTGATTTTCTGTTGGATCTCACATGATAATAATTTATTAGATCCATGATTTTGTAGCAGAGAGGTAATATCTCAGGTCTTTTATCTTAAAAAATACAGAGGTCGCGAGTGATCCACAGGTTCCAGATAAGGAAGAAAGGAAGATAGAGGAGAGCAGAGTCTCTATTCATCCAATCTTCAATGTTGCCCAAAAGTGTAGGATCATCCCAGGTCAGAGAGCAGTTTAGTTTTCTGTTCAAAATGATGATGATGGCCCGAGTAAAGGTGCAGTCTACAAAGAGGTGTTTGACAGTTTCCTCAGTGGAGTTGCAGAGACTACACATGTTGGGCCCGATCCAACCCTTTTTACATAAGTTACCTCAAATGGTTATGCGATTCTTCTGATGGATTTCATTCTACCCATTAGAGTTTGTTGGACCTACCATTCACTGAAGTGGGAGGTTTGAGATTTCTCGTGCCTATGTGAGTTTTCCTTGATTCATTTATATTAGCCAAAAAATGGTTTTGAGATGAAAAAATGATTATATATTTTATTAGTAGTTTCAATCATAAATGAGTAAATAATAATTTATTTGAGATCTTTTACCATTATTGATTCTAATTCTTAAGGTAGATGGGTCCAAAAGGATCTATTTTGACTTGTTATTCTTTTTTTATTTTTAGGTTTATAGCGGTTATGTATGTGGTATTTGCAATGATTGCAATTTTTGTTTCTATGTTAATATATTTTATGATTGAGATCTTGTTTTAAATAAAATTTTTCATTTTTTTTAATTTGCATTTTTTTTATTCTAAAAAAATCATAATTACTCAAAAAATAGCCATTAAATTTACCTAGTTTAAATTCTAAATTCTGCAAAACATTTGTTAGTTTGGTTTGTCAACATAATGTAAAAGTTGATCTAGACATAAACGTTCGTCATATAATAATTTGTGATTTTTTATTTGTCCTTGAATATTATATATATAATATAGTAATAAATACGATATATAATATAATAATAATGATTTGTGATCTGTAATATTATATATATAATATAATAATAAATACGATATATAATATAATAATAATGATTTGTGATCTGTAGTTGAATATGAGATATAAGAAGGTAAGAATATGCTAAATACTCATCATACGATAATGATATTTATTTGCACATATGATCGATGAGAAGTTGTGATGTGATGAAAGTATATATACTTTATGAAAAAGCGAACAAAATGTGTTGTAATTCATTAAAACTAAAAAGTTAGGTAAAAAGATTTAGAAAAAGTTGTGAATCTATATATATATATTTAAATATTTTAAATATATTTTATTGTTTTTTTAAGTGTTGTAATTCATTAAAACTAAAAAGTTACGTAAAAAGATTTAGAAAAAGTTGTGAATATATATATATATATATATATATATTTAAATATTTTAAATATATTTTATTGTTTTTAAATGGAGGCTTGTTTAACGTTAAGAACTCTTCTACAATTTTGTACATTATATATAAGAAAACAAAAGAGTGTTCAATATGTGTCTAATTTTAGCAATTCTCTTCTACTTTGCACTTTGTATACATTAATACAAATGAGTGTTTCAACAAGATTAGAATTTTGACAATTCTCTTCTACTTCCATACTTGTAATGGTTCACTTTTATTGTAAGTCTTTTACATTGTTTAGTGGTGTGCTCATCTCCATAAGTATGAACCTTAAAATTAGGGCTTCTCAAGTATATTGTCATTTTGCTTTACTTTGGAATTTATTTATTTATTTATAATCTTTTTTTAAGTGAATGCCATAATATTACGATCATATGTTGGAATTTATTTGAGCTCTTGAACTTTTATTGAGTGGTAAACTTCATTTTGAACCAATTTTATCTCTTTATCTTTGAATTTCTTTAATTATGCATGTAACTCTTAATCGTTATTCTAGATACAAAACCCTACTTATCCCCACATCATCTAAAACCTATGGCTCAGCCTAAAATCTTTAACTAATCAAGAGATTCTCAAGACTTCAACCTTTACCAAGTCTTATTAAAACAAATGTAGGTGCAACATTCTATCGATGGAAACCATTGTTTTTAAAAACCAATTGTAAGCCCAACAACAAAAGGAGTTATGAGGTAAAATATTGCATGACATGATGAATATGTTCCAATAACTCATCACCACTTAGCATCTCGGTGGGCTATATTGAGTGGTTGAGTGTTTTGAGATTCATGCAGGAGGTCTCAGGGTTAATCCCTCAAGTTAGATGCATCCATTGTGTACCTCACTTGGTGTCCCTACCAAGTCCAACACTGTAATTAATGTCAACAAGTTAACAATGGGTACCTGCATCTACAAAATGTGGGAAAACACTCGAGTGATTCCTCATGAGAGTTTTAGTGGAAAAAGGTACATCACCACTAATAAACATGCATTACGACTACCTCTACCTTAAGCTACTATTCACTAAATGGTCCATATTGTTAAGTAAGAACATTATCAAGGACACTAAATTGTTTGTACATAGCTTTGATGGGGCCCTTAATGGTTACACGCTTTATTCTACGATACACAACATGGAAGCTTATTTCAAAACCCAATCAAATCTTATAGAGACCAACAAGATTATGATCATTGGATTTCACATAGAGGACCATCTCTCACACAAAGTGTAGTATAACCACAAGCAACATTAGAAAGCCAAAAACCAACCCTCAATTGACACATAGGGATACTTCATGGATGGTGTCCATAAGAGGTTCTATCCATTATTGTATGAGGATATTTTGTTGGTGAAGTGATAGAACTTCAATAAATACTTGGATCATATTCCATCTAACAATTCAATGACATCTTTGACAAAATGTCATCAAAATTGAGGTAAAATACTTTGTAAAACTTTATTTTAAGTTGATTTTAGGGATATTATTGGAACTATGTTACTTCCCTAGAACATGGCTTACATCTTGCTTCCAAAATAGAAGTAAGCTTCCTAAAATAAATCATGTCAATCAAAAGAAGCATTTTTCCTCTTCTCAACCCCTTGCCATTTCCAAGGGTAACCTAATGAAAGTGCAAAGAATAGGATGCAAAAATGAGAAGAAGCAGAAGTCATATTACAATAAATGGGCACTCTAATTACTAAATTAAGGTCCTTTGGGATATGATCATGGAGAAGGAACACGTCTCCTGGTTGAGAAACATATTTTTGGCAATTTCGACCACTACTACAATAAAGTGCAATAGTGCACAATTAGTTTTCCTTGCAATGTTTAGAAAATAATAATGCTTTTAATAATGTAAATTGTGATGCATTAGGGGGCATTGTCATTTGTGAAGTGTTTGCATCACAATGTGTCATAATTTGTGTTGCGTATTGATGCATCCTTATAATTGCATATATAATATTGTGATTTGTATCATTCTCTCTTATGTGCATCATCATTTACATCACCCTTTGTGACGCAACATGTAGATGCAACATTATTGTAACATATTTTACATCATTATTTTGTTCTTTGTTTCATGTGTTGTGTTCTTAGCATTGTATATTGTGTTGTAGTAATTACTTTTTATTGTCTTTTGCATCAATTTTGGAGATATAAAATGAAAAAAAAAACATATATTCTTTGTATCACCATTTTCATTTCTAGATTTACCAAGTTTATGCTAACAATCTTACTGTTTGTGTCATTAGTTGCATCCATAAAGGCTATAGCATGCCCAAGTAGGAAAACCCCACCCTCAAATAACAACTAATAAATTGTCATTTCTTCTTCTATATATCACATGACCAACATTTTTTTTTGCATGAGTAGCATTTAGTATTTCTAGTGGATGTCTTCATTACATTAAGAGATGCAAGTGAAATTTATTGTAGATGTTTCGGTACACTTCACAACTTAATATGGATGAGATCTGTAGCATAGAATAAACCATAGGGTTAGTAAGTGCATCTGGGATCATCATCAATCCTGGAGGAATGCACACAATTAATTCTTCTTGGGGTCTAGGTACGACATCAAATAACAAAGTAGAGGCCTATGCTCTCCTCTAGGGATTCATAGAAGAACCCTCGAGTGGAATTGGGAAATTAATGGTATTTAGGGACTCATCAATTATCATTTAGTACTTAAACAACAACTCAAATACTAAAGACATAATTCTTGCTCAAATCATCACCAAAATCTAAAAGGAAACCCAAGGTTTTGACGAAATCCAGTTTCTCCACATCCTTCATTCATTAAATCAAGAAGCATAGATACTTGTTAACAAAGCATCAAGGATAGGACATGTGAAACAATAAAAAAGGGGGATATAGTTCCTCATCCCATCCCCTAAGTTTCATTGTGGTGTGTCACGCCTGCCACATTTTGCAATGGAGAGGCCACATCAAACTACAATAATTTCACTTAAGGGAGGAAGAGATCATGTATTAATAGGCATCCTTCCCTTGCACATACCACATCTTTAGTATTAATTAACTCATGAATTCATGAATAACATCACTACAGGTGCATTTGGGATTTTGGTAGTTTCCAAAAGTCAACTTTGGTTTGGTTTTAGTGGTTGTAATATATGGGTATTCTCTCTGTGGTGATTTTGATAATTTCCAGAACTTAGCTTTGTTCTGGTTTCTGTGGCCATAATATCCAAGTGTGCTCTCTATGGTTCCTCTATGTTGTCTATTATTGTGGTCTTTGTGGTTTGGGATCTAGGCTCTACATTCACTTTGTGACTTTGCTATGTCTTGTTTCTAGAACTTGTTTGGGGGTTTATTTGTTAAATGATTTCTATATTTAGACATCGGTTTCTTGTGCATATCATCTTCTGACCTCTCCCTTCAGGTTTACCAATCTTATATAAGGGACTCTAAAGTGGATTCTTCAATTTAATTTCTTGGTGTTTATTGGGGTCGAAGACTAGGAGTTTCACATGGGTTCTTTTATTTTGGATCTATCCAAATATTTTGAGGACAAAGTTCCATTCTCGTGTCCCAATTCTGTGTGGCGAATTCTAGTAAAGACACCATTGTCTCTCATTTTAATAGACTCATTATGCATGTCAAAGAGACATTTAGGAAATCAGAAAGGTTCCTTTATTGGAAAGAGAATCTCATCAACAAGAATAGGACCTTAATGTTTTCAATCACCTCTAAATCCCGTGAACTTGAGGATCTGTAACAAGTCTCCCAAAATGTTATAATCATTAACATATTAGTCCCAAAAAAATATCCAATACTTAGAGGAGGAATGTATGAATTTGAAAGCCACAATTTTAGCTCTCAACAAAGGCTATACTTCCTTAGCATCCAACATGAATGCTTTACTAGGATCCTATCTGGTGGAATTCAAAGAAAAATAATGGTCCACTAGCTATGAGAAGCTATGGGTATGGACAAAAAAGGATCTCTCCTCTATAATCAAGGCCGGGAAGATGCTCTAAGTGAATGTTTATTTCCTTAAAATCATGTAATATCTCATGTATTGTAAATGTTATCTTTTATCGAGAGTCATTTTCAAGATCTACTCTACTAGTATGCCTACTCCAGTTTATAAAGCCAATGTATATAGGTTCCTTTATGTAGTCATAACAATGCAATATATTTTTGAACTCAAGCAAGCTCTATATTTTGTATTATCTCGTTGTCCAACCAAGCTACAACTTCTTTTAATACAATTTTAATATGTTTTTTTAAACATAGGATAACCCATAATAATAATAATAATAATAATAATAATAATAGAAAAGTATGGAGTCATCATAACTCAATAGTTTTAAGTATTGAGAAGTTTGTGTCTAGATATCTTTTTGACCCTTGTCTGTGCTTGATAAATTCAAGGTTAAGATGGATCTATGCTTAGTTTTAGCCCTTAGGTTTAAATTTGGTTATTTTTTGGCAAAGTTATTATTAGGTTTAGTAGTAAATGTTATCCACAAAACAAAATCGAATGGTTATTACCAGTTCACGATTCCAACAATGAATGAGCAAGTAGAAGTTTGTGCCATCTAGGTTTCTTTTTTACCCCTCTAAGTATTTAATAGTATGAAGTTCAAAGGGATCTATGTTGGTTATAGGTAATGAGTTTATTAAATTTTTAAGGTTTTTTACTATTCATTTATAGTTGGGTTTGGTGGTAAATTTTATTCACCAAACAAGCTCCAAATGATTCCCTACCTCATTCATTGTTCTGAACATGTGTGGACAAGTTGTAACTTATATGAATAGGTAAACCATTGATGGTTCCATGAAGACAAGGATGGGTAATAATGAGAGTTTGTATGTTTAGTAGGCCTTTCTCAACTTGTGGTTGTTATATATGTGATTTCTTTTCTAATTGCAAGTTTTATTTCTATATTGGCATATCTCATGATTAAGATGCATGTTCCACATGAATAGTATTTATCTCCTCCTCCTTTGTAGTTTGGATCAACTTGTCTCCAATTCACTTTGCTTTTATTTCTGTTTGAATCACATTTCAACAAATTTGAAAAAATCGCCAATGTTAAAAAAAATGATAAAGTTCACCATTAATTTTCCTTTGCTTGAATCATGTAAAATAATCACCTTGTCAACTTTATGCAATCATTGGTCTAATTAAATTTCCCTTGCTTGGATCATGTAAAATATTCACCTTGTCAACTTTGTCAATCATTGGTCTAATTTGAACACTATTGTATAATGATTTGAAATTGAATATGGTATATAACAAGATCCATAGTGAATCTATGAGGTCTAATATTGAAATGGTAATTATATTATTTAATGGTATATATTATTTGACAAAACTCCAACGTTTTCAATAACTGACAAATTTAGTAATCATGCTCATCTATGTTGATACATACATTATGAAATCATTTTTTGTTCCACCAATAAGCACATATACATTCAACCTCTATGGACAATATAAATTGAAACTCTATAATTTCATAATAACAATGGGCTAAGCCTATTCACTTTAGAATACCCATCTGATGAATTGGTGAATCATCCACATTACTCTCTTCTTGGATTTGTACTTTTAATGCAAAGAAGGTCAATCGTAATTAACAATTTGGGAAATTTTAGATGCTTTATTAATAATTTGAGTATCAAGCATCCACTACTTAGTAAGAGGTGGTATCCATGTTGTAGTTACAATGTGTGACTATTCGGAATTCCTTAACTATAATTACAATTTTTGTTGAACATTAGCCTCCTTGTAAGGATGCGCCAACCTGCAAGATAAAACATATAACTTCTTGAGAGATTTGAACCCTATTGGGGGCATTAACAACACCTCACTTTCACCAACCAAGCAAGCCATGATTCAAAATTAGAACCAACATGTATAGAGGACTTTGTGTTTGACCTATTATAGTTGTAGTATCACATGATTATTGGGTCTCTTTGTAACACCCCTGGTTTAAAAAACCCATTATTTTGTTATTATAATTTTGTAAAAAGACAATGAGTTCCTGTATGACAAAACTCATGATGTATTTCCTTATTGGAAATGGTAGAGCCAACACACAATAATATCGGGAGCTTGTGTATTCACCTAGGTCAGGAAGGGGGAATGGCATGTAGCCTAAGAGCTATGTATGACCCTAGTTAACTAACTTACCTTATAACTTTAATAAACCAATCCTTTTTCCTAATTATTCCCTAAACTTGTTTTAATTTAATGAGGGATTAAATAAAATATTAGTGAGTAATTGAATTTTGGGATAAGTGTCACCAAGATTTGACAAGGGCATGAAAAGTTGGTGGAAGGCGGATATTATGCAGCAAGGAAATGGTGCGTAAGGGAGAGAGTGGAGGGCGACAAGCAAAAACAAATATAGCAAAAGAACGTGCATCAAGGAGATCTTGAGAGGAGTATGGAGGAAGAAGCATGTTAAGGAAAAATTTACAGAAAAATGTAGAGTACGCTGTGAAGGGACCAATATCAATGAATTTGGTCATTGAGAATAAAAGAGAAATTGATGTGCAACATGAGATTGATGTAGCGTTGCAATTAATTTTGTATGAGTGATGAATTCATGGCACTTGGAATCGTTGGAGGACAAAGTATAGTTTAGTTCTAGAGAGAAGTGTCCAATTGTCCATAGATTTTGGAAGTTGGGTTGGTTGAGAGAAACTGGAAGCCCAAGCTTGGTTGATAGCCTTTGTTGTTGTAAAAAATTTCCCCTAGTTTTACCTCCGGTTACACCAGTGAAATGGAAAAGGTGTGAAAAATTCTCTTGGTAGATTTATAAGTGCAAGTGCACTCACGATTATCCATGTGGTGCTAGTTAGAATGAATCTAAGGGGAAGGATTGCACAATTGGCATGGATTTGGTTAAAAACCGGAGAATTTTGTTGCCAAGTGAGGAAAATCCCGAGGGAAACCTGAGATTGGTGAGAACCTATGGTGAATCATGATGAGTTCCATCTCAAGGGTGGTCTCTGAAAGATGAACTAATATAGGTAGATCAGAGACCTACGGTTGGGTGGAGTATGGAAACCACGAAGCCAATTGCCAGCGATTGTAAACAGATAAGTAAATGAACCAAATGATGAATTAATATGGATAAGTACACTCATTTATGTGCAATGTATAATGTGTTGAATGAATGATTTTCATGATTGAATGTTTGATAAATGAATGGTCAAACAACTATATATGAACTTGCTAAATTCTTGTTTAATTCGCGTGTTGTGAATCAACATAAATAGAGTTACATTGTACCTCAGATGGCATTGAATGTTGCACCAATAGGTTCCAGAGGCCAATGTGTTCATTCGTGTGTTTAATGTATGAATAGGTTATGTTTTTATGGATGTTGGATAGCCAATGGAGTCCATAAGTAGTGAACATTTTTGTATAACAAAAAAAACAAAGTGAATCTATTTTCATTGCTCGAATATATACAAGCATGTATGGTGATGAATGACAACTTTAATAATTTGACATTTTTCCTGGAATGGACATTCGAAGATAATCCAATGAGTTCCAAAGGCTGGGATGCATTCCTATTCTTAAAAGAATTCCATTTGTATGGTTATGAAGGATTGCTAGCAGGTTGTATTCTTGAATATTACCATGATTGGCATTGTTGGATAAAGGAGTAACCCTTAGTCATCATGTGGTTGAATAGCTTGTGTGATTTAGTTTTTAGTCTAATATTATTTACAATCGTGAGTTGTTTATTTTTGGTTCTTGAGGAAATGATGGAATGGATTTCTGATGAATGGTTTGATGGGTTAAAATATGAGTTAAAGCTCATGGAAGGAATCCATAGAAGTTTTCCAAGCTAGAGGGATAGTCCTTTATAAGTCCTTGATTTTAATTGTTAAGTGAATTAAGAAGTTTGTTAATGATAGGAGTTGTTGGAAGCATGTAAAGGGAAAATTACAACTTGAGGACTTGTTGTCTTAGATAATTTTCCGCGTGACTTGTGATTTAATTGTCATTAGAGGCTTTGTTTTGGTGTCAATTGGAAAGTTTGACACATGCATTTGGTTAGGATTCTAGAGTAAGGACCCAACAGGGAAAATAATCTTTTATACCTTGGTCAATTTCAGAAAATTGATCAAGTTATCTTTCCTCGTTTATTTAATTTTATTTTTTGTTAAAATCTAGTGGTGTCGACCTCCGATTGCTGACTGTGCCAATGTCGGAATTGACAAGTTGGAGTTGTGTTTGTTTTTAAGTATCCTTGACCGTGTCAACTTCATACTGTCGATGTGACCTCGTTGAAAATTAGAAGTTGAAGGCGTTATTTGTAAAGTCAGTATGTTGTTTCAGTCTCCCAAATTTTAACGTGCCGACGTTGGTAATCGAAAGTTGGGACTGCTGGTGTTATTTTTTTTTGGGCGCACCAAATTTCAAATTCCGACTTTGGAAGTAGGAAAAGTCGAGATCGTTTCGTATAATTCGAAGTCGCACTGTTTGAGTGGGGAAGTCAGGTTCAACCCATCGAGACTTGGTTTTTACCCCTTTTAACTTGTTGTTCGAGATTGTTAATTGAAAGTTTAAGGTTATTTAATTATTGTTAAAGTAAATTAATTATTTTACAAATCAATCCTCCCTTGTTCGGAGAATAGATGATGTTCTATTTATTTGTTTGAAATTTTTTATTGGTGGGCTTAGATAATGCATGAGTAATTTGTTAAAGTCCAGTCGCGAAGTCATGATAAGGCTCCGAGGCTGAATTAGCTACAAATAGTATATTAGTGTAGCTGTGTAGCACAAGGGGTGTGTTATATCTTGGTATCAGAGCTAAGGTTTCAACCCTTATCCTCTGAAATATGTTTTCTTATTAAAGTATTGTGCCATATGATTTATTTAAAATTTATGTTATAAGTGAATGAATTTAGATATGAACTAACAAACCTAGATAAATAAAATATTGATAGAACAATATTGTTTCTCCATAGCCTTGTAATTTCATGTTGCTAGGGTAGTGGGAAGGTATAATTGCAATATGGTCGAAAGCCCTAAACTATCATAGTTTGCCGAAGAAAGAAGACTAGGTGATGACCACATGATAGAGTCCAATGGCCACCAGTCTGGTATAGAACCTAAGGAAGTGTTCTAAACATTTAAAGATATCCGTAAGGACAATGGAAGTATTCTTCATTACATGATGCAACAACTCAATTAAATAAGGAAATGATACATAACTCGATGCAATCAAAGAGTCAGATTCAACATGTAACTTATGTGGAAAGAAAATAAGGTGAAGAGTCCTTGAATAGAGGAATCCCTAATAGATATTGTTATTCAATGGATAGGAATGTAAGTCCAAGGAGGGAACACTCCCCTTATCATTCAGTGGGGATCCATCATGGAAATGTGAAATTTGAAATTCATCATAAGCATAGCCCTAAAACACAACATATAAGAAAAATAGATGGAAACGCCTTACAAGGTGAATTAAGAAAACTTAATCCTCCTACCTTCAAAGGATAAAAGTTAAGGGAAGTTACAGAGATGTGGCTTCAAGAGATGAAGAAGTATCTACAATCGCATGACTATTCTGACACTCAGGAAGCAAGGATTGCTAATTTTAACCTTCACAAATTAGCCTACCATTGGTGGGAAAATTGAAGCAGATAGAAGGTATGGAAGAGAGGAAATTATATTGGAAAAGATTCCAGAGATATTTCAACCAAGAATATCTATCTCACCAGTAATACGATAAGAAGATGCTTGAGTTATTTAAACTTCGACTGGGTAGTATGACCATGGATGAGTATGAAAATATATTTTTGGAGTTTCTAAGCTATGCAGATTGCATTTAAGAGGACAAAGTAAAAATATGGCGTTTCCTTAGTGGTTTTCCAACATTCTATACAGAGTGAATCAATTATGACGAGCCTCTTACATTGAAGGAGTGCATAAGGAAGGCCAAGTACTTATATGAACAAGGTAAGAACATGTAAGACCTTCATAAGAGATGCAAGAGTAATCTGAAGGTAAATCAAGAGTAGAGGAAAGAGGGATTCAAGTCCTTTGATGGTAAGCAAGAACACTTCAACCACCTCTAAAAGTGGAACCAAGGATAAATGAACCTACATATCCGGGGAATTCTGCATCAGTAAAATGTTGGAGATGTGGAGGTGACCACTATCTCAGCAGTTGTCCTAAGAAAAAGAATAAGGACACCAAAGTATATAATTTGAAGGAAGCATTTACAGTAGGGGAGGTATCTTGTAACATTCCAAGAATCTATGCAGCCTTGGAAAATCACCAAGCAGATCCTCAGTCATTGATGATTGAAATTGAAGGTAAAGTAAATAACTTACTAGTTTCAATTTTAATTGATTCCAGAGCTACATTCAGTTAGGTTAATACTAACTTGGTTGAAAAGTGCAAGCTAGTGGGTATAAAATTGCTTAAGCACGGGTTGGTGCAATTAGATACAAGGACGAAAAGGAAAGCTATAGCAATGGTTGATGACTGTAAATTCAACATGAATGGATTGCGAACTAAATCTAACTTGGACCAATTCCTTTGGGGTCTTATGACATTTTGTCAGGGATGGATTGGCTTGTGTCGCATCTTGTGATTCTAGATTGCCACAACAAGGTTTTGACTTTACTGGATGAGGATTGAAATTATATACAGTTAAAAGGCATACCTAGGCCAATTTTAGTAGGGCCCAAAATCTCGGTCTTTCAATTGAAAAAGTACATTTGCAAAGGGTGTTAGTTGTACGTTATTCGTGTTGAATAATTTCCTAATGAGACAGAGTTGTGTGTAGAGGTAATGCAAATTCTCAATAAATTTGAGGATGTTTTCCAAGATGTGCTAAGGTTACCGCCAAAAAGAGACACTAATTTCACCATTGAATTGGTACTTGGGGCAGTGCTTGTGTCTACAATGCCCTAAAGGATGAGAATCCCACAAATTTGAGAATTATGAATCCAGTTAGAGGAATTACCAAAGAAACGGTATATCCTCCCTAGTATTTAACCTTAGGGAGCTCCAACTTTATTCACAAATAAGAAATATGGTATGTTAAGGCTATGTGTAGACTACAAACAACTAAATAAATCCACAATCAATAATAAAAACCCTTTTCCAAGAATTGATGATCTTTTCGACCAGTTGAGAGGATCAAAAGTGTCATCCAAGATCGATCTTAGATATGGATATCATCAGGTGTGCATTAAGGATGAAGACATCAGTAAGACCACTTTCCATACCAGGTATGGGAATCAGGAGTATAGTGTAGAACCTGTTGGGTTATCAAACGCCCCTGCCACTTGATGTGCTTAATTAATGGGGTATTCAAGGAATTTTTAGATAGATTCATTACAATTTTCTTGGATGATATTGTAGTTTATTCCAAGTAGAGGAGGAGCATGAAGTCCATATTAGGATCACTTTACATATATTGAGTAAGGATAAGTTGTACACTAAACTTAGTAAGTGTTCTTTCTACCAAAAATAACTTTTATATTTTGGCCATATCATCTCCAAAGAAGGTGTGGCAGTGGACCTTGTGAAAATAAGAGTTATTGAATATTGGCCTACTCCCAAGAATGTGGAAGAGGTCGAATCATTCATGGGATTGGTTGGTTATTATAGGAAATTTATAGAAGCATTTTCCCGAATTGTAAATCCAGTCACTTCTTTGCAGAAGAAGGGAGTAAAGTCCATCTAGATTCAAAAGTCCATCTAGGGAGTAAAGTCCATCTAGTATTAAAGCTTCCAGGTCTAGAAAAATATTATATTGTATGCATTGATGCATCATTGGAGGGACATGGAGGAGTCTTGATGAAGGATGGTAACGTGATCTGTTATGGATCACATAAGTTAAAAGATCACGAGAAAAACTATGATGCTCATGATCTGGAGTGAGCAGCAATAATTTATGCACTCCGGATGTGGAGACACTATCTCATAGGGAACAAGTTTGAGATAAAAACTGATCACCATAGTTTAAAATGTTTGTTTGAACATTCTCATTTAAATGTTAGGCATGATAGATGGATTGAATTCTTAAGTGAGTTCAATTTTGAAATCAAGTACATAAAAGGAAAGGAGAACAAAGCAACATATGCTCTCAGTAGAAGAGTCAAACTAATGCGAATTTCAACCATCAGTGATTGGAAATCATACCTGAAAGTCAAATTGCATGAGGCACTGAGCTTAGATAATCATTATCAACAGGTTGCAACAACCTTACAGTTAGGCATCAGACCTATGAAGTTTTCTACGTATTTAATGACTGAAGATGAAATTCTTCAATTCAATGGCATAATTTACATGCCAACTGAAAGTGAACTCAATGTTGGGTATATGTTATATTGTTTGCATATGTGTGTGAGGGGGAGGTGCGCTTGTTAGCATTGTTTCTGAAGATCCTTGTTGGCACCTTCATGGAAACGACTGGTAGGACATTTCCGATGTGAGTGCGGCGCACGCCAACATTTTTTTGGTTGTTTTGTGTTGTTTTGGGGAATCTTCTAAAAATATGTAATTTAATCCCAGTTAAGGGATTGGAGCTTATTTCTAATCCAGGTTAACGGATTAGGGTATTGGATGCTGCTGAATACCTATATTTTGTATTGTGATGGATTCATAATGATAATAAGAAAATATGAGGTGTGGCTCCAAGGTTTGTTGGTTTTCCTGGTTAAGGGTTTCCAGGGTAAATCTCTATGTTTTATGTGTGAATGTTGTGGTGTAATCTCTGTTTTGCTTACAAGAATCTCTATGCTTTGCTTATTTACACAAGTTTAAAACTTACACTTAAGAAGATAATAATGCAAGAGATGCACAATGTACCTTATGGAGGACATCTGGGGTATCAAAAGACATTAACAAAAATTAATAAATAAATTTATTGGCCAGGTATGAAGAAGGAAGTGGCTATGTATATTTCTCATTGTCTAGAATGCTAGAGAGTTAAAGGAAAGCGAAAACATCCTGTTGGTATACTCCATCCATTACTTATACTAGAATGGAAGTGGGAAGTAGTAACCATAGATTTTATTACCAAGTTGTCGATAACTCATAAGCATCATGATTCCACGATGGTGGTGGTTGATAAACTAATAAAGTCAACCCATTTTGTACTAGTTCAATCAACTTTCAAAGTAGCCAAGATTGCATAGGTTTATATGAAGGAAATTGCGAGGTTACATGGAATACCTAAGTCGATAGTTTTTGATCATGATGCAAAGTTCACTTAAAATTTTTGGAAGGGTTTATTCAAGGAATTTGGTACTAAATTAAATTTTAGTAGAACATACCATGTGTAGTCATATGGATAGACTGAGCCGGTAAATCAAATCATTGAATACATGCTTTAAATGCATGTGATGGATAAACCTAGTAAATGGAAAGACTATTTACACCTTGTTGAGTTTGCCTATAATAATGGTTACTAGGCATCGCTGAAGACAACCCCTTTCAAAGAACTTTTTGGTAGAAATTACAACATTCCAGTGAGGTGGAATAAGCTTTTGGATAGGATAATTGTGGGACCCGAAATGCTTCAAGAAATGGAGCAACAGGTAGCAAAGATAAAACATAATTTGAAGGAAGCTCATGTCAAACAAAAGATTTGTGCAGATAAGGACATAACAGACAGAGAGTTCCAAATTGGGGACATGGTGTTTTTAAAATTAAAGGGAAGGAATAATTCATTGAGGTTGGGAAGTTGTAAGAAGTTAGCATCTAGATTATGTGGACCATTTGAAGTCTTGAATAGAATCGGACCAGTACCTTAGGAACTATCTCTCCCACCTATGATCAAAATACATAATGTTTCTAATGTATCATTATTAAAGAAATATGTATATGATCCTTATCATATTCTTGATTGGTATGTGATACAGGTAAAAAACAAAGGGGAAATTCAGGTTTAACGTATTTGCATATTGGAAAAAATAACCAAGATGCTCTGAAACAAGGCCATCAGAAAAGTAAAGGTCCAGTGGATCCAGTACAGTCTTGAGGAAGCCACCTATGATCTAGAAGATGAGATGAGGGAAGAGTATCCCCATATATTTGAAGAATGATATATGTATAAAATTTTGAAATGTTCATTTTGAAAACCACGAACAATGTAAACACCGAGGACGGTGTATAATGTAAGGGGGAGGGAAATGTAACACAATTGGTTTAAAAACCCCATTATTATGTTATTATAATTTTGTAAAAAGTCTATGAGTGTTTGTAGGACAGAACGCATGATGTATTTCCTTATTTATATAAAAATCAAATTGGTAGTGGCAGAGCCAACACGTTGTAAGATTGGAAACTCATGTATTCACCTAGGTCAGTAAGGGGGAATGAAATATATCCTAAGAGCTAAGTATGACCCTAGTTAACTACTCTAGGTTCCCAGGCGCATGTCGGGGGACAAAAACTCGATTGAATGAATCGAGCACTATTATTGTGGAAGCATATAAATAATAAGAAAAGCAAGAAATACACTACATAGATAGAAAGTATACACATAGACAAAATGCAAGAATTTGAACCAATATCTTCTATTCAATTACTACTGTATGATGCCCAATACTCTCTTACACATTGATTGCTTGTATATTACAATAGTGTAAATGCTTATATAGAATGCATAGATGCCTGGGTGACTACCCATTATGTTTAGTTACGAAGAAGTTAGAACAGTTTAGAAGTGTTGGAGTTGGGTCCCGCAGCTACAGAAGAAGCTGCTAGTTTTGGCGGAAAGAGGATAAGACGGAGCTACGACGCCGTAGCACATTTCCAGCTGGAGAGCAGAGCCGGAAACTGTGACTTTTTGAGATGCGGAAGTCAAAGAAAGGCAACGGTACCTGAACGGCCGAGAAGGGAGAGCTCACCCACTGCATTGAAGGCAGCGGCGGAAGACAGGAGGGCTCAGCGACCCTCATAAAGAAGAAGGAGCAACGAGGCTCAAGCATTGAAGACGAAGGACAGAAGAGTGAAGCGGTGCATAGTACCCATGATCAGTGTCGGGAAGCATGGAAGACTGCAGAGAGCTGTGGTGTGACGGGAAGCGGCTACCTCAAGGACAGAGAGGACCGACTGTCACTAATTAGGGTTTGGGTTACTGTTGGGACAGGCCCACAGTGTTGTAATGGCACGACCTTCGGGCTGCCTATATAAGAAAATATTTTGTATTGTAAAGGGTTAGCTAGTCAGTCAGTTAGCCAGTTGGTTAGATAGAGAGACATTTGTGATTGAAATAGGCAATAAGGATAAGTAGACTGTTGTAAAAGCCGAGCTCTGGTTCTGGTTCTAGCGGTAGCAATCTTACTAAAACCAGTAGCCGGCTTGTAGACCATGCATGTAACGATCCGCAGGGATCGACTGAGAGGGAAGAGTATGTTGTAAGAGAGACAGCATAAAGGTAGAGAAGAAAGATCTAAGAGAGAAGATCTTGAGCTGCATTTGAGGTGCAGCAGAACTGTGTTTGCCTTCCCTTAAGCTATAATAGAGAAAACACAGTTCTGTGGACGTAACTCCCATCCTGGGGGCAAACCACGTTAAAATCCCGTGTTCATCGCTTGATTTGCATATTGTGTTTATTTGCTGCATCTATCTAATTATGTTATGCAATTTGCTTACAGTTGATGTATGAATAAGTTGTTTAAGTTATAGCACTGCAGTAATGTATACAAGTTGAAATCCATGGCACGTCGTATAAGGGTTACTTATGCTTGCCTTAGATAGTTAACTAATCACAGTAATACAGTCTGGGTATCAGGTCTTGCGCGTCGACACGAACAACGCTAAGTGCGCTAAACCATGGTTGGAGGGTATCGCAAGAAGGTGATACCGCACAGGCAGAGGAGCTGCGGTGCGTGAATCCGTGGGTTGAGGACTTAGCGTTGAACAGGAGTTTCGTGTCGCATGGTGTACGACGATGCGGTGAGATTGGGACTATTGTGAGAAGGAAGAAGTCTTGAGAAGGGAGAAGAACCCGCGTGATGCGCGCAAGGGTAGAGACGTTGCGGCTAGAAGAGCTGCGCGACGGTGGGATTGCGCGGTGCGAGCAAGAGGTTGCGCGACGCTCAGACACTGAGGAATATCTTGCAGCTAGAAGAGCCGCGAGCAACCAGTAGGACTGCCACAGAACCTGGTCCAAGAAGCTTGAGTCCTTGGCCAACCCATTAAATTCACTTCGGGTGAGACTTTAGGCTGCCTGGTGGTCTGTCGCCGAAAGGGCCAGTGAGTTAGGGGTGTTGTTTGTTGATTATAGTAAACCCGGGTCTGCCCATGCAATCAACAAATGGTTCCGTTACCGGTTTGAACGACTGGGAGTTAATGTTCTGTTGGCATCCTACCAGAGAAGAGTTTCACGAGTGGCTGGATTCAGACTTAAGGGAGTTCGCCAAGAAAGAGAATCGGAGTCCTAGACTAAGCACAGAAGCCTGTTTAGAAAATCATATCGCTTCAGACATACACGCTATATTTTTTGCAACCTATGGAAACGAGCTTTTCGACTGGTTATCCAAGTTGACAGATGAGAACACATTCAAGAAGAAAACAAACATTGTCTAGACACCGGAGCTAATTCAGACAGTACAGAACCTCGACAATCCTATTGCGAGAGCACTGGACTTCTGGCTGACAAGTGTGCTAGAAGGCTTTGTTACAGAATTTGCAGTTGACCAGAGAAAGAGCTTCAGCGCAGCTGAACGATACTTCTTCAGAGGATATCGTGGTAAGTACCTAAGATCTCTAAACTTGTCCCTTAAGATGCTGTTATATGAAAAAGGAACAATGGATCTAGTCTCAGATGAATAAGTAAAGATAGTAATGTCACAAGAGTTTGAAAGTGATTTTGATGACATTGGACGAACACGTAGTGGAAAGACGTATAAAGTAGATTTTAGTTCTCCTGTATTTGAAGACAGTTCAGACAGTATTAGACAACAGAGCCCTAGCACCACAGAAGAACCAGAGGGGGGTATCCCTTACCACCCCTATACTCCACAGAAGCAGACAGGGACTCAGAATAACCCCGTAGGTACTCCATCTAGTAACTCACAGTCAGTACCTACTCCCGCTACAGCACCTTCACCTACACCGTTGAGTGGTAGTACCCCAGTCAGTCAGAACCCACCACAGAGAAATAGAATGGGAGACGACATGAAGCTACCTATTTTTAAAGGTACAGGAGCAGAAGACCCGGAACAACATTGGTTCCTATGCGAAGCTATGTGGACCATTAAAACAATCAACGATGATAACCTCAAACTTGTACAGTTGGTCACCACACTCAGAGACAGAGCCTTGACATGGTACATAAAGTATACTACATTACCCAAGACGCTTGCCCAGGTCAAGAACGCCATGATTAAAGAGTTTAAGAAACCTAAGTCTGAGTCTCAGTGCATTACAGAGCTTAAGGATATTAAGCAGCTACCATCAGAGTCAGTATGGGACTTTGACCAGAAATTCAAAGCTCTTATAGATCAGGTAAGTTTCGAGTTTGTGCCGCAGCAGCATAAGGAATGGTTTATTGCAGCACTGCTCCCTCATATCAGAATGCCACTAATGCAGCAAAAACTTACTACTCAAGATGAAGAGCTGGAGATGGCAATGAAACTAGAGGCTTCACCTTTAGCGGAAACCAGTACAGGCATGACAACTCTACAGACCCAGTTGGCCAACCTTATGTTACAGATACACGAACTTAAAAAAGGGAAAGAGGTTATGCAAGACATATGGTGCATAAAGTGTAGAGGACAGGGCCATAGTAAAGACAACTGTCCAGTATTTACAGAATATTTAGCGTCAGGGGCTCCTAACCCCTTACCACGAACACAAGGGCCATGGTGTGAAATATGTAAAACACAAGGACATCCACCTCAGCAATGCCCTTTGCTTCAGAAGGATGTACAGACACCTAAAAACCTATATTGTATCTTCTGTAAATCTGTCGGGCATGATCAACAAGACTGCCGAGCTTATGACCTCATGTCAGAAAGAACACATGATGTGTACAGAGTCCAAGCAGACACACAGGGTCCAGCAACAGGACCACATCCAGATCAGGCTTATGGAGGCCATGTAGGAGGATTCAGAGGACGAGGTCGTGGAGGAGGCTTCGTACGTGGAGAAGGCTTTGGCCGAGGAGGAGGTTTTGGCCAAGGTCGTGGACCAGTCACTTGTTATAATTGTGGAATCGTAGGACACTATGCTAGGGACTGTCAGAACGCCACTACCACTTGTAACTACTGCAAATCTTATGATCATACCATAGAAGAGTGTCCTATCTTGATAGCTAAGATCAGAGACCCTAAACCAGCCGCACACCAGAAAATCCAACTTATCGTTGCTAAGAAGGCAGAACCAGAACCACGAGTCAATATTGTGACTCAGAGCGGTGCTTCCACCAGTGGCGCATCGCAGGAGACCAGAAAGAACACAAGTCAGGGGTGGGTGCGCAGAGCTCCTACTAAAGCAACAGCGCTCGACCTACAGCAGAATAAAGAGACCTTTCATGAAGCCAAGGCTTCCTTTAATGAACCTACACTATCAGGACCGCAGGTACCGCCATCTAGGAGCATACTGCAGCAAACACCTTGTAGCGATAGCCCTGAGCAGGCACAGCAGGCTACCACATCGGGAAGATGTGACGAGGATGAATCAACAGGAAGTGTACAAGCCTTCCTGCACAGTTGCTTGAAACTCCTGAGAAATGATAAAGCTTTCGGTGAGCTACAGCGCATGATAGATCAGTATCAGCAACCCTCTCTCTCGGGCAGTGCACACCGCACTGTCCATAATATTACGAGACATACAAGGATAGGAAGAGAGATGAAATTCACATTGCAGATTGGTGAGTTTGAAATGGATGAGGTTGTCTTAGATCTAGGATCATAGGTGAATGTTCTAACCAAGCAGACATGGGAACAGATGGGTAGTCCTCAGTTAGCCCTATCGCCTATCCACCTGAGATTAGCTAATCAGCAGCGAGTATCACCATTGGGTCGACTACCACAGGTGCCAGTTGATATTGATGAAGTTTGTACTTTTGTGGACTTCGAGGTTATAGAAATCATTGGTGACAGTCGACCATATCCAGCACTATTAAGTATTGATTGGGCGATTGGCAGCAAAGCTGTCATTGACCTAAAGAAAAGGCAAATGACCTTTGAGGATGCGCAGATCCGGGTCATCGCACCGCTGGATCCTTACCAAGGTCCTAGATATATTGAACCTATCCGAGCAGAGGAAGAGGCACATAACATCGATAGTCTCTACCAGATGACTGCAAACCAGAATGACTACATCAATCCAACCGCAGAAGGGAACATTAGTTGGTGATGTGACAGCTCATGCGCATCGGATTCTGATGTTGGTCTAGAAAACTGGCAGAACCGACTTTACGAAGTCTCAGCGCGCAGATGTGCGTTTATCAGTAAGTCACTGTGATGGATTGGCGCCGAGATCGCTGAGACCCCACCATATCATGGTCTGACGGATATCCAGGATTTTTTTGAACAGTTTGAGCAACAAATTCCTCATGAGCAGAGGATCGCAGCTATGGACCTTGCAGTTCGAGCCACACCTGCAAGATGGTGGTATGCGCATAAAGAGAATATTGCATCATGGGATAATATAAAAAGACTGATGGCGATCATATTTTCTGACGACAGAGAGTATGTTCAGCACAAGTACACAGGAGAAACTGACCCCAGGGTACACATTCAGACATGTGAACAGAACTGGTCGGACATTCCAGAGGATGAATGGGTTCATAGATTCATTCACACATTGGACACAGTTCCAAGGAACTGGTATACAGAAACTGAGCTACGCAAGGGAACAACCACATGGTCACTTATGACGGACAGCTTCCTACTCACCTTTGCGTTTGAGTCAGAACATCCAAGTGTTGCTCAGGCCCTAGACATAATCAAGACAAATATTTTTGAGGAGCGCACCATCTCAGTACCAGTCCAACCTGAGTGGACTATCCAGCTAGAAGAGGCGTTGGAATGCTATAATTTTGCATCAGAATCAGAGGAGGCGGATGAGGATCCTCGCCACACCAACATTCCAGAATCAGAAGGGACTCGTGATGTGGAGGGACCAAAGTTAGAAATTCCAGCAATCACCGAGCCCATTAAGATTAAAAAGATCAATATTGGCACAGATGCATTACCTAAGTTTGCCTCTATTGGAGACTACTGGAATGATGAAACAGTCGGACAGATTGCAGATCTGCTACATGACTATCAGGACCTATTTCCCACCAAGTTCACAGAGATGAAGGGAATAGTTGGAGACCTAGGAGTTATGAGGATACCATTAAAGGAGGATGCTAGACCAGTTAAGCAGCGTCCATATAGATTGAATCCGCGCTACAAAGAAAAAGTAAAGGGCGAAATTGATAAAATGCTAGTAGCAGGCATCATTGAGCCAGTTGAGGAAAGGGAATGGGTTAGCCCTATGGTAGTGCAAGAGAAGAAAACAAAAGGGGACATCAGGATCTGTGTTGATCTGCGAAAACTCAACGATGCATCACTTCATGATC
>LPNX010331225.1:1070324-1106183 GCA_001517045.1 Pseudotsuga menziesii
TTGCAAACCTTCCAGCACCTAACTCAGTCAAGCAACTGAGGACAGTACTTGGTCATACCGGGTACTACAGAAAGTTCATCAAGGGTTACGCAAAGATTACAGCGCCGATGGAGAAATTGCTCAAGAAGGATGTAAAATTCCTATGGAATGAGGAATGCCAGCAGAGTCTCGACATACTTAAGGAGAAGATGGTTACAGCACCCATCCTAGTATTTCCGGATTGGACTAAGCCTTTCCATGTACATGTGGATGCATCCGGCATCACATTAGGAGTCGTCTTGACCCAGCCAGGAGAAGGGGATCTTGACCATCCCATCGCATATTCCAGCAGAAAGCTATCAACAGCGGAAAAGAACTACACCACAACAGAAAGGGAGGGATTAGCTATGGTATATGCACTGCAGAAGTTCAGGCACTATCTATTGGGCGCCTCGTTTAAAATGTTTACTGACCATTCCGCATTGAAGTACCTAGTTAATAAACGAATGTTAGGGGGGAGAATCTGCAGATGGTTACTCCTCTTCCAGTAGTATGATTTTGAAATCATTGTGAAACCAGGAAGACTGAATGCAGGACCGGATCATCTGTCGCGGTTAGACTCAGGAGAAGAGCCCAGTAACCTAGAAGACAATCTGTCAGATGCGCCGTTGTTTTCCATACAGATTGCAGATGAGTACTATGCCGACATTATTCAATTCCTCACCACAGGAGTAGCACCTGATGAGTTTACTAAGCAGCAAAAGAAACAGTTGGTTGTGAAGGCAGCAGACTTAACCCTCATTGCAGGATGCCTATACAAGTTAGGCCTAGATGAATTTCTACGCAGATGTGTGATGCCGCACGAAAAAGACGCTATTATCAAAGAGGCTCATTCAGGAACCGCAGGAGGTCATTTCGCTGGAAAACCGACTGCGCAGAAAATCCTGGAGGCAGGATTATGGTGGCCTACATTGCACAAAGACACCAAGTACTTTTGCAGATGTTGCGATATTTGCCAAAGGGTAGGAAAACCCTCGCGATGCAATGAAATTCCGCTGCGACCGTAGGTCACGTTGCGCGCATTTGACAAATGGGCTATAGATTTTGTGGGTCCAATCAACCCACCAGGGAAGCGCATTGGTGCGAGATATATTATCACTGGAACAGAGTACCTCACCAGATGGGCAGAGGCAAAAGCAGTAAGAAACTGTGATGCTGCTACAGCTGCACAGTTCCTTTTTGAAAACATCATCAGCAGGTTTGGATGCCCAGTAATTTTAATGAGAGACCAAGGTACACATTTCTTGAACAGTACTATTGAGGCATTAACAGAAGAATTCCAGATCCAGCACCATAAGAGCACTCCCTACCACCCGCAGGCTAATGGTATAGTGGAGGCTTTCAATAAGATTTTAGAAAATGCTCTTACTAAGATCTGCAATAGCCAAAGGAATGATTGGGACCTCAGAGTTAACGCTGTCTTATGGGCATACAGAACCACATGCAAGAAAATCACGGGACACACACCTTTCAGCTTGGTATATGGACAGGAGGCTGTTATGCCTATGGAGTATATTCTTCCCAGCTTAAGAATCGCTCAGATTACCGAGATGACTGATACAGACACAGTCGAAGCAAGGCTAGCACAACTGCTTGCCTTAGAAGAAGACAGGTTCATCGTCGGATTCCATCAGAGAGTGCAGAAGGCCCGAGAAAAAGCTTGGCATGACAGACACATTAAGAATAAGACTTTCCAGACCGGAGACCTGGTGCTCCTCTATGACAGCAAATTCATCAAGTTCCCAGGGAAGTTTAAGACACATTGGCTAGGGCCATATCAGATACAGCAAGTCACAGAGGGAGGTGTCGTTCAGCTCAGCCAGCTGAACGGGGAACTTTTGCCCACATGGATCAATGGCAGTAGGCTTAAACTCTATATTGATCGCCACCTCGCTTCTCAGCCCTAGCTTAAACCAGCCGCAACGGTGCAGATGTCCAGTGTAGTTAAAAGGAGGCATCGCACAGGGAATGAGTCTACACTGGTAGAAGTTAAAAAAAAAAAATTTATTGTTTTTTTAACACTATTTGTTCGCGCAGGTGATGCGGAGTTGCATCGCAGCAGTAAGATGTTTCCCCCTGCCACGTACTCAGTTTGCAACCGACAGTGGGCTATTCAAGTCACTATCTGATAGGTAGTTAATGAAGAAATGATCGGTATCCCCTACCGTAGATTTGGCAGTAGTTTAATAAATTTTTCCAGATTTGGTAAATCTCCGTCGACATCGGTGCCTGGATATGCACGCTTTGAGGGACACGTGATCAGATCTCAGCAATTATGACAGATCAGAATGACGGGTAGGGTCTCGTCCAAGTAATTATGATGACCAACGGGGTTGACCCAGGAGGACCGTTGCGTCCGGTAGTATGCCTTCGGCATAAAAGCAGACATCCTTCAAGTAGGAAGGGTACAATTGCCAAATCTCGAGAGCTATGCAAGGCAGTGCTAAGTGTCCCCTGTGCAGAACGAATTAAGTTGCAGAGTACAGTGACTTCCAGAGTTCGAAGCCACTGCACACCCAGAGTATTGAGACAAGCGGATTCTGACTGAGGCCGAACCTATAGAAGTAAAGTTTAGAAAGAACGTACTGGCCGTGCATTCGCCATGACGACGCCACCCAAGGTTGTGAAATTAGAGACAACACAAGTTAGACAGTCGCTAAGGATGAAGAGTCAAGCGCCAGAATTAGAAGTTGTCACCAAAGTCTCTGCTAAGGAGAAGAAGAACGTCGAGCCGATCACTGAAGATAAGAAAGCAGAGCAGAAGAATGATGAGAAGAAATCTCCCGCTAGGAGAAAGGTAAAAATGAGAAAAAGAAAACAATAGGAGAAAATCGCTGACCTATCTGATCAGCTAAGAAAAGCACGAAAGATTCTGAAGGTACTGAAACAGAAACATGAGGGTCAGAGGCAGCATGTGGATCTGGACCACTTCGAAGAGAAGAGAAGTGGAAGAAGACTGCAAACCCAACGGAGGGGAGACTTCCAGAACGAGGACAAAGGCTTGTTCTCGGAGCGGAGTTCATGGGTTGCTTCTTCTCCATCCACGAGGCTCTAGATGGAAGGAAATGTTTGAGAAGGCTGGAAGATACAGATTTTCCTTGTGATAAAAGTTCTAACCCAGATAAAAAGGAAAGGATATCTGTGGAACACTTCTCAAACACTAGAGCGCTCATAGAGAGGAAAGAGCGAAGAGAGCGAAACCATGACTATGGGCAGAAAGGATAAGAGAGCCCAACGAAATAAGTTACCGAAATTCCAAGAGAACGTGTCGAGGTAATGAAGAACGAAGTCAAAGGACTTCAGCAGAAGTTGCAGAAGACTTCGCAGGAGGCGAAGGAGAAGCTACAGCAGGAGAAGCCCATTCCAGGTGGCTCGAGGACGAGCCACAAGTAAGTGTTAGGGGACTGTTGGAGTAGGGTCTCGCAGCTACAGAAGAAGCTGCTAGTTTTGGCGGAGAGATAAGTTTTGGCGGAAATAGGATAAGACGGAGCTACGACGCCGTAGCACGTTTCCAGCTGGAGAGCAGAGCCGAAAACTGTGACTTTTTGAGATGCGGAAGTCAAAGAAAGGCAACGGTACCTGAACGACCGAGAAGGGAGAGCTCACCCACTGCATTGAAGGCAGCGGCGGAAGACAGGAGGGCTCAACGACCCTCATAAAGAAGAAGGAGCAATGAGGCTCAAGCATTGAAGACGAAGGACAGAAGAGTGAAGCGGTGCATAGTACCCATGATCAGTGTCGGGAAGCATGGAAGACTGCAGAGGGCTGTGGTGTGACGGGAAGCAGCTACCTCAAGGACAGAGAGGACCGACTGTCACTAATTAGGGTTTGGGTTACTGTTGGGACAGGCCCACAGTGTTGTAATGGCACGACCTTCGGGCTGCCTATATAAGAAAATATTTTGTATTGTAAAGGGTTAGCTAGTCAGTCAGTTAGCCAGTTGGTTAGACAGAGAGACAGTTGTGATTGAAATAGGCAATAAGGATAAGTAGACTGTTGTAAAAGCCGAGCTCTGGTTCTAGTTCTAGCGGTAGCAATCTTACTAAAACCAGTAGCCGGCTTGTAGACCATGCATGTAACAATCCGCAAGGATCGATTGAGAGGGAAGAGTATGTTGTAAGAGAGACAGCATAAAGGTAGAGAAGAAAGATCTAAGAGAGAAGATCTTGAGCTGCATTTGAGGCACATCAGAACTGTGTTTGCCTTCCCTTAAGCTATAATAGAGAAAACACAGTTCTGTGGACATAACTCCCATCCTGGGGGAAAACCATGTTAAAATCCCGTGTTCATCGCTTGATTTGCATATTGTGTTTATTTGTTGCATCTATCTGATTATGTTATGCAATTTGCTTACAGTTGATGTATGAATAAGTTGTTTAAGTTATAGCACTGCAGTAATGTATACAAGTTGAAATCCATGGCACGTCGTATAAGGGTTACTTATGCTTGCCTTAGATAGTTAACTAATCACAGTAAGACAGTCTGGGTATCAGGTCTTGTGCGTCGACACGAACAACGCTAAGTGCGCTAAACCGCAGTTGGAGGGTATCGCAAGAAGGCGATACCGCACAGGCAGAGGAGCTGCGGTGCGCGAATCCGTGGGTTGAGGACTTTGCGTTGAACAGGAGTTTCGTGTCGCACGGTGCACGACGATGCGGTGAGATTGGGACTATTGTGAGAAGGAAGAAGTCTTGAGAAGGGAGAAGAACCCGCGCGACGCACGCAAGGGTAGAGACACTGCGGCTAGAAGAGTTGCGCGACGGTGGGATTGCGCGGTGCGAGAAAGAGGTTGCGCGACGCTCAGACACTAAGGAAGATCTTGCAGCTACAAGAGCCGCGAGCAACCAGTAGGACTGCCACAGAACCTGGTCCAAGATGCTTGAGTCCTTGGCCAACCCATTAGATTCACTTCGGGTGAGACTTCAGGCCGCCTGGCGGTCTGTCGTCGAAAGGGCCAGTGAGTTAGGGGTGTTGTTGGTTGATTATAGTAAACCCGGGTCTGCCCATGCAATCAACAAGAAGTTCAACTGTTACAAATGACTGGAAGACAAAGAGACATTATGCCATAGTAGTGTTGATATGTTGAAGTTGGCGCTACATGTCGAGATGTGAAACTTGTCGAGGTTGTGTCAAGGTTCGAACTTGTCGAAGTTGGTGTTGAACCTGTTGAAATCAACAAACATGCCAACTGATGAGTGGATCATTCCTCCTTCCTTACAAAACAATGGTCTCAATTTGTTTCTCATTCAGGTGAGTAAACTTGTTGGTGCGTTCAATAATAGACTACCACTTTCCTTGTGTAGGGGGATATCCTGCTTTAGCCACTTGAAACAAGGGAATGGAGTTTGTCCTTGTATGGCATATGCATCATCCCACAATGGTGTCGCAAGGAATAGGTTCCTGAACATCTGGATGGATGTCTTCGGGTTCTGTTGTTTTCCAGTCGTTATGTTCCAACAAGGCTGCATGGTACGGTCGAAGTAGATCTACATTAAACACTGGATGTAGACCCAAGCATGAAGGAATGTCGAGCTGAAAAGTGTTTTCTCCAATCTGCTTAAGGATAGTGTAAAGACCATATCGCAAAGGTTTCAGCATTTTGTATGGGCCAGTGAAGTGCTCCTTCTTTAGATGTAACCAGACCTGATCCCCAATTTGGAATGAATGAGGAATACGATGCTTATCGTGTTGGGCCTTAGCTCACTGAAACATTTCATGTGCTTGCTTCTGGATGTTGTAGATTTGGTCTCAAAAGTTTAATCTTTCTTCAAATTCTTGTCCGTTGAAGTCAGTGTCGTTCGGTTGTGTCGATGAACTGATCAAGTCAATGGGAACTGGGGAATGAAATCCATAATAGATATCGAATGGAATCTTTCCCGTATAGTTGTGTTGAGCATGATTGTATATTTTTTGTATGTAGGGAAGACTTTCATCCCATGTCTAACGATGCTTGTGGTTTTACATGCGAAGCAGTTTTACTACCAAGCGATTCACAACTTTTGTTTTCCCGTCTGTCTGAGGACGAAAATATGTCAACAAAGAAAGTCTCGCGTCGAGTTGTTTCCAGAGAGTCTTCCAAAATATGCTAACAAATATGACATATTTGTTGAAAATGATGGTCATCAGAAGGACATAATGTTTTTAAACACGTTCGAAGAAGAGATAAGCAGTCTTTTGTGCTGTCATAGTCTTCTTCCACGGAATGAGGATAAACATCTTGGAAAATATGTCAACTACTACTAAGATAGAGTCATGCTAATGTTTGGTAGTAGGATATCCCGTCAGGTAGTCCATAGAAATAGAATCCCATGGCCGACTAGGAATTGTCAAAGGCATGTAAAGTCCTTGACGTTGATTCGACAATTTAGCAATGGAACAAAACACACATGATCGAATATACCTGTTGACGTCAAATTTAAGTGAAGGTCAATAAAAATACTTTTGGAGGATAACAAGAGTATTTACTGCTCCAAAATGTCCTGCAGCCTTGTTGTAGTGTGCGTCCCAAATGAGCTATTGTCGATGATCATCGGTCGGTAGACAAAGTTGTCCAAGATTGTATAGCAAGGTGTCTTTTAGGAAGTAGTCGGTAGTAGACAACATGTCGATCTGAAGTTGTTGATAAATTCTGGAGAAGTCGTAGTCTACCGAATACAATTATGGGGAAGTGGTGGTGTCATAACGTTGCATACTCATGACTGTGAAAAGTAGATTAATGGGTGTTCAGCTAAGACAATCGACGATGGAATTGGATTTACCATTCTGATACTTAATTACCAACTGGAATTGTTGTAGTTAATTACTCCACTTGAGTTGTCAAGTTGTTTGTAATTTCGATTGGGAGGGGCAAACTGTAAGGGCTTGTGATCATTGAGAATGATTGTTTCCTTTCCAAGTATGTAATGTCTCCATTGCTTAAGGGCTTGCGCAATGACATACATTTCCTTTTCATACATTGAATACCTTATAACTGTGTCATTGAAAGTTTCAGAATGAAAAGCAATTGGATGACCAGACTGAGTGACCACTGCACCTAAAGCATAGTTCGATGCATCCATCTCAATCTCGAAAGGCTGATGCAAATAAGGTAATACAAGTACTGGTGTAGTAAAAATCTGATGTTTGAGCCATTCAAATTCTTGCTATTGCGTCGGTGTCCATTCGAAGATAGTTTTCCCATTTACCTTAGTCAACTGATTCAAAGGATAGGATATGCGACTGAATTTGAGTATGAACCATCAATAGAAATTTTCCAAACCAAGAAAACTTCTTAGTTCATGAATGTTTTGAGGAATGGGACAATATTTGAGGATCTATACTTTATCTGGGTCGACGTGAATGCTTCAAGAGTCAATTACATAACCCAAATTTTTGACATTGTTCATCGCAAATGAGTATTTTTCCATGTTCAAATAGAGTCGATGTTGCTGGAGAGTATCGAAGACTTGTCGAAGTTGTCTTACATGTTCTTCCCATGATCGAATGAAAATCAAGATATCGTCAAGATAGAAAATGACACACTTGCCGATGAAAGGTCGTAGAATGTCATCCATATAGTGCATGAAGGTCACAAGTGCATTGGTTAAGCTGAAAGGCATGACTAACCATTCAAACAATCCTTCCTTGGTTTTGAAATTCAATTTCCATACAGCAGTGGAATCAATCGGAATTTGATAATATCCCAACTTGAGGTTGTGCTTAGTAAATAATTTATCACCTTTGAGACACTCGATGAGTTTGTCTATACTCGAAAGAGGGTATCTATTATTTACCAAAATTTTGTTAAGAGCCCGATCGTCGATGCACATGCGCCAAGTGCCATGTTTCTTTGGAACGAGGATGACTGGACTTCCACAAGGAGATGAGTTGGGTCAGATGTTGCCTTTGTTGATAAAATCATGGATTTGTCTGCAAATCTCTTCATTCTCGATAATGGATATTTTGTAAACATATGTGTTAGGTAATGAAGAACCAGGAACAAGTTTGATGGAGTGTTTTACCTGGCAATGTAGAGGTACTCCGCCTGGATTTTGAAATACGTTCCAATATTCATCAAGAATATGGTCGATCTGTTGTTGTTGTTGGGAGCTGCGATGGTCGGTGAATTGACTCGTTGCTGTAGTCTTCCTGGAATGATGAGGATTTATCATAATCAATGCAAATTTTTGAGCATGGTTGATAAGATTCTTTGTTTGTTAATTGGAAGATATCATAACAACCATTGATGTAGGTTGTCGCTCTGGTATGTCGTACCATTGATTCCAAATTTTTGCAATCACCTTCTAAGGCCATGACTGATAAATTCCATGTCTATCCCATAGGTAAGGTTTCCCAAATAGGGCATCGGCTACGGAAAGTGGTGCCATGTCACAGAGTACTTCATCTTCAAAAGGCTTAATGAAGTAGGTGAGTTTGTATTGTCGGGTGATCCTTAGTTCTTGTCCATCCTTCATCCAACTTATATTGTAAGGTTGAGGATGTAGGGTGGTGACTAGACCAAGTCTCTTCATGAGATATTCATAAACAAAGTTATTCTGGCTACCATTATCCACAATCAGATGTAATGGATTTTTCTGAACCAATATCTGTGTATCGAATAGGTGCTCTGGTTCTCCATCGTCGATGAGAGTTGAGGTTGTCGGAGTGCTCACAGGAATATATGAACTAAGGAAAAACTCACAAATAGGTTTCAGAGACAAATTTACTCAAAATATGATATGAAATAGTGCAATAATAATTTGTAGCTGTATATGCTTTCATTAATCAGAAGTAAAAATGGATAATTAATCCAATGCAATACAATGGTATTAATAACGAGTCAATTCGAATACATGAGAGAGAAATTCGAATTGATTGACTCTATACCTGGGAAAAATCCCTAGCTACGTGCAGAAGCACCAACCTTCTGTATTTAGGACGGAAGGATAAAGTCTACGGATAAAACAAAGAAAAACTTGCAACCCACCGTTAGAGACAAACGAAGAAAAACCTGCAACAAATTGTTAGAAATAAACTAAGCATGAGCATCTAAACTATGAACTAAATAACAAAAAGCATGAAGACCATTATACCACAGATCTTTTTGGAAGAGGGCCACCATGCCCAGACTTAGAAGATTCCTCTCCAAAGGCGAGGTTGGTGTCGAGTCTGACTCAACACACCAAGGTATGGGCAAATGGGTGAAATGAGGTGAATGGAGTGAATGGATTGAGAGTGATGGTCTCTCAAGGCATTCATGCGACTATAGTAATGCTGGGTAAGGGAATATTGATGAGTAATGGTGACCCCCACCCCTCATTTTATAGTTTTTCTCACATTTTTAGGGTTTTAGGCCCTACCTAGGGTTTTAAGCCCCCTTTATCCTATTTTTAGCTCCTTTCGGGGTTTTAAGTCCATTTTAGGGCATTTAGCTCTTTTTTGGAGGCTTTAGCCCCCTTTTGAGTTTTTTAGATCCTTTGTGAGCTATTTTGACTCTTTTGGGGGGTTTTTAAAGCCTTTTTTAGTATTTTAGCCTTTTGTGAGAGAAACATAGGTTAAATGTGGGGGTGGGGATACAATGGGTTAGGAAATAGATGTATGTAGGTGGTGTAGGCCTTGTAGAGCAGGTTAGGAAAATTTTTGCGTTAACAGATTGCCCCTTGATGTGTGAGGGCAGGAGCTCATCGTATGGCTGACGAATATCATAGGATCCTAGGGATTGTGGAGATACCTGTGAAGAAGCATTGCTTCCTCATTCGAGACATGGTGGCTTTCGTTTTTTTATTAATATGGTTCCCATCAATGGGTGAGATACAAAGAATATGTGACATGTATATGGATGAGGCGTTCATACCCATGCTCGTAACAATGTCAAGAATAATTATGTGACCAAGGCTCTGAATTGCAAGAGTCGATCCTATACAACTAGTGTTACATAATGGTGGCCTCCATGAGAGGCTGAATACAATACTGATATGAAGAACTGGTACATTAGACCCATGGCATTCTCATGGAATGCTATATCTTCACAATTGATGACCTGCTGAATCTGGAATGGTACATAACTGTGGAGACTTAGTGATGGAGAGTCAGAGTCTCTGTGGTACAATATGCTGCATCAATCATGAATCTATACAGAAGCACTGCTGGGGATTCTGAACACTGTTTCCAACACAACTCGAAAATCACAAGGGACATGAACCTATTTGGGTCCCTTAATCGACTCACCAATGTCTTAGAGTCAGGTGACAACCGGGGTCTTCAACCAAATACTACAAGGACCGATACCTTGTATGAATCTCAATGGTGCAATGATGGTTGTTGAAGTCGAGCACGTGAGACCCAACCATCTCAAGAGGTACTAAGGACTCCTCTCAAGTGGTCCAAGGAACTCATCAATGAGGTTAATGAAACCATGATACAAGGACCTCTGGGTTTATCCTCCAGAATAGATGTGTTGTCATCGATAGAGGGAGACCTACAACTTATCAAGGAAATAAGGTTTCCTTGACAAGAAGCTCGAGTGGGATAAACAAAGCTGTGGGACAATCTAGGGACTAACACATTGAATGGGGAAACATGGGCAGGGGGAGTGCAGAGGACGACAGGGCTGACCTGGAAACAAATGAAACTGACTCATGGGAGAGGGATCATAGCTGTAATACGGGCAATGTAATTGCAGGTGGGAAATAATTGGAGGGGAGGTGATTTAGTCTTTTGATATGCAGGGGATCCAAGGAAGACTCATCGCAGAGTAATCTGAACAAAGGCGACCCAAATGGGAGAATGTTGTCAAATTGTAACATATGGGGTGGTGTCTAAATACACCATTATGGTACGATCTCATGGATTTTTAGCGAGCTCGAGAAAGTAAATGCTCGATGGTGCTTTCAATTTTAGAGAGTCTGAAAGCATTAAGAAAACTCCTGTGGGTTCTCTTTTTCATTGATAGTCTCCTGTGGCTAAAAAAGGATAAAAGTGTACATAGGAGATCTCGCCCATCCTTTGAGGGGATGGGCGACTTCTTTACCGTTGGTAGTCCAATCAAGATGGAAAAGGTTAAACTTGTACTGATGGAATGGTCATTCAGATACTTTTACGAGCATGAACGAAACCAACTTTGCTCGACAATATTTTCTTGATGAGAAGGATGGAAAAGAGCTTAAAGAAAACCCATGGTGATCTTTTTTGTAAAGTTCGGTCCCAATGCCCGAGAAAGCATAAAAGGATGTAGAGGGAAATGTTCTTGGATTGAATGTGCCAAGGCGGTACCTTTCATATGGTAGTCTAAATAGTCCATAAAAGGAGATAAACGAGATGATGTAGATTCCCTTTCCTATACTTTATTGAGCGGGAAAGGAAGCAAGGGCGCTTGACAATCTTTTCATTCTTTTAGGAGTCATAAAAGAGCTTAAAAGAAACTCTGTTATGGTCAACCAAGCAGGGGGAACTAGTGGTGCCCCATGGCGGGACAGTGAAAGGTTGTAAAAGGTGACCAACCGTGCAGCACAGATGGAGTAGGTGGCTCTTGAACATACCAATACATGCATGGGACAGTTCGTGGCAGAGGCACACAAATCGATGTGGTAGAGGCACACGAATCGATGCAGCAGAGGCACACAAATTGAGGTGATCTCCAGAAAAGTTCCAGAGAATCAAGTATTAAACATGAGACAATGGTCTCATCAAAAGACAGAGGATAGAAAACCGAACCCCAAATGTGTGAAGGGTGTCTCAAACAAACTCCGGATGACTCTGACAAGCAACTAATGGTGTTGCCCCTAGTGTAGTGATGCATAGGGAAAACTAGACCAAATGGGGGCCTCTGGGTACGAAGCTATCTCAACGTATAGTGTACGATTCACGTGGTGGTACGCAAATCAACGTGGTTCCAGAAAGATGGCCTGAGAATCAGTGGGGAGGGAGGCAGTCTAGAAGGTCATTTCTCGGCCCGTGAACTTTTCACACAATGGTGGCAGATTCCTATTTTGGTAGAGGATGATCCATACGTGAGCATGGAAAATCGAGGAGATAAAGAGAGGCATCGACCTCCACGACCGGTCGAAGGACCTGAAGGTATGATAGCATGGTAGTAGCTAGATCATATGTGTGACATACTGCATGCATGTGCAAATGTACGACCTCACCCTCTAGTGGGCTACCAGTGGTACATGGGCAGGGATCATATCTACCTGCTCACATGCAAATGATGCAACATAGTTCTACAATGGAATCACTGTGACTAGACGTGAAATGACTATTGGAGGGGGTCACCGATTTGTGGTAAAAATGATGCAAACTAAAAAGAAAAAATTGTACTACACATCACTTAAAGAGGTGATGTTAAAGGAAAAGTCATTTGGACTTTGAGAGGGTCAATTGTCATTCCTTTGTGAGACACGATGAACCCTAGGAGATGACCTGTTGGGACATAGAAAACACACTTGAAAGGTTCAAGCGGATTTTGTACTTGCAACATCGCAGGAAGGCTTGTCGCAAGTTGTTTATGTGTTGTGCTTGCTTCTGTGACCGAGCAATGAGGTTGTCCAGATAAACCAACATGATGTGGATGAGTTCGTGGAATCAATACGTCATGGCATGCTAGAAGGTGGCTCCAACATTATTTAGACCAAAGGGCATTACTTGGTATGTGAATGTGCCCCAAGGGGTTGTGAATGCCGTCTTGTAACGATCTTCTTTCTGGATCTGAATCACGTTGTATCCGAAAAAGCCGTCCATGAAGGAAAAGACCTCATGTCTAGCGTACGCATCAATGATTTGGTCAATGAAGGGTGTTGGGAAGTTGTCTTTGGGACATGCCCAATTTAGATCACGGAAGTCTGTACAGACGCGAATGGTACCCTGTTTTTAATTCACGGGAACATGATTTGAAACCCACGTTGTGTAAGCAATGGGGTAGATGAAGCTGACTGTGTGCAGCTTCTCAATTTCTGCTTTAACCACATCAGCTTTGGAAGGATGGATGGGTCTCTACTTTTGGCGGACAGGCACCACACCTGGCCATGTGTCAATGGGTGCTCTATTATTGATGGATCCAAGCCTGGCATCTCGGTGTATGACCACGTGAAGATGTCCCAGAATTCTTGAAAAAGTGATTTGTAGGAAGCAACTTCCTTAGAAGAGTAGGATGCCCCCAGTGTGATCTCATCAACAATCTTACGATTGGTTGAGATGTTGATCTTGATGGTGGGTGAGATATTGTCCATGTTCCCCTATTCAATGGCATCTGGTGCCGAAATGGGGTTTTTGAACCTGTCAACTTTCCCGTGGATGAAATCCTTGGTGTCAATTGAAAACTGGTCAGATAACGACCCAGGTTCTTCATAAAATAAAGAATGAGTAGTGGTGCATATCGTCCCAAGGGTATTCAGGAGCAGTTAAAGCCTCATGTATCTCCTTGTCATTACTAAAACAATGATTGGATAGGGACGCAGGATCGTTGATGGTTTCGTGAGTAGAAGGGTCGTTGAAGCTGGACATCATGTAAATGGTCATTGTGTTTGAGGAAGGAGTCGAAGGGTGGATTTCCTCAATAATGGTGATCTCGGATTCAAGGGAGTGTTTCTAAATATTACTAAGAGCAGCCCGAAACTCGACCAAGTCTTGGCAATGGTGAGAATAATGTCCATACAAACCGCAAAGGGTGCATGCATGGTTTGTCCTCAACGACTTGTTCTTGGCCTTTGGCAGACTCAAAAGGTCGACCACTGGAGCGTTTTCTATCGTATCCATGGCATCTAAGTGTGCACGAAGGAAGGGGATCTTCGGACAGTTTTGGGTTGTGTGACCCTACAGATCACACACAACACATGGTGGGATTTGTTGAGGTTCAATAGCTGCTTTGGCATTTTTTCCCCTAGCCCTCTTTGGGTGGGGCAGGGCTGGTGCCGATGCTGAAGGTGGTTTCTGTGGGCCGGGTGGGGGGCGTGTGTCGACCGCGATGGGACGAATGAGGGTCAACACGAATTGGGGCATTGGGGTTTGAGCTGGTGGATCAAGGTACCACATAGGGATCCCCAATGTAAGATTGGGTCAGTTTAAGGTAGCCATTATTGGCTTGCTCAAAATTCCAGATTATGGAAAAAGGAAGGGAATTGTATGGATTGGGAGGAAACCCCAATAATTCCCTGGTGACGGTGTTTGAGGTTGAGGTTGCGGATGGGACTGTGGATGCGGTTGGGGTTGCGGCTACGGTTTGGGTGCACTGTTCTGGATGAGAGCATGCACAAATTCATCGTCTCGCTTGGTGCTGGTGGAGGTGATACTAGGGGGAAGGAAGCAGTCATGGAAGTGTCAGCAAACAACTCGGGGCCTACTGCTAATAAAGATGGAATGGCTGCACTATCAAAGGTGGTATCAATAGTAGGGATAACATTGACTGGTGCTATTGGCCCCTATGGATTGTGGTAAGTTAGCTGGTCCACCGTTACGATCTTCCCGTCGTGAGGGAACATCATAAGGTAGGACACGGTGGATGCCATGGCTCTCATGGCGTACATGTAACTCCGTCCCAAGAGAACGTTATAGTCCAACAGTGCGTTGACCACCTCTATGTCAATAAACACTGTTTTTTTGGCTAATGATATAAGAACGTGTGGGAGGATTCCTTGAACTTTTGTGGGGTGGACATCATAAGCACACAGAGTAGTAGTGGATGGTTGTTGGAGAGGGGATCCAAGTTTGTACCAGATCAATGTGGACATGACGCAAGTTGATGCCCTTTCGTCTATAATGTAGCGATGTACGACCAAATTCTGAATGGATATCAAAATTTGGAAGGCAATGGTTGATGGCATTCTGGGCTCTCTATTGTCCAAATCAAATGTCATCAATTTGGAGTCAGAGGGGTCTATGGCACCAAGCACGTCCAACAATGATTTTCACTGTGGTGGGCATTTTTTTAGTAATTCGAGAGCGCACATGGCTGTAGGTGACTAGTCCAAGTCATCAACAATGTTATAGTTCACTGCAGATCTAGTCGTGGCATTGTTGGCAACCCGCCGCATGGTGGGGCGTGGGGGAAAAGGGGGTAAGTGAATAGGTATGTTGGTTGTGTTGGCATGACCCATGAGGAGGCATTCATGTGTATAGTGATCATAGACGTCGCATAGTTTGCATGGCTGATTCATTTGTAATGGGGCGTTTCGTCTAGGTGGGTTGGGTTGTTGGGAATTTTGAGCCGGCTGGTTTGTTTCAGTGTTGCTGGGAGGATTTGGCTGTTGGCCGCCTCCTTGCGATTGGTTGTTGCCCCAGTTCCTAGCTTGATTATTTCTGCCTAGCCCTTGTTGGTTGTTGGGGGTAGGTTGGTTGGGATGATTTTGCTGGGCAAAAACTTGTCCCAAGGGTGCTGGTGGGGCTGGGGCGGGGGCTAAAACGACTTGCGCAGGTAGCATATAGTATATTGGGAGAGATGGGGGGGCTACAAATCCGACCATTTGTCCTGAATATTGTTGTGTCGACTAGGTTGGTGCATGGACCTGTTGTTGTGGTGCGGGTTGTGCATACGAGGTTGTGGCTACAAAATGAGACATAAACCTTGAGTAGTCGAGGGGTTGGTTAGGGTGTGCAACGCTAGTGGTGTTGCTTGGTTGCGGTGGCATTATAAGAGGTGCCACATGGTTCTGTGGGTGATGGGAAACCAAACCTATAATTCCATCCGTAGCATGCGATGCCCTCAGTGCATCGTGGTGGTAGGTACTGACACGTGGAGCGTCAGGAAGAATGGTGTATAGGTACCCTGACTGAGCATAAATTAAATCAAATTGGTGTGCCTTCAATATGGCCTCTTCCTCAGACTAGGGGCTCTTAGAGGTGACATCCTTAGCTATGGGTGGTAGGAAGGTCTTTAGAAACCAATCGAGGAATATCCTATCTTCCAGCTGAATCTGGCACAAGCTCCGACGTCGCCTCCATTCATGGATGTGATCGGTTATGTGAGTTGCCGTATTTTGGTGGCAATATAGGAGTATCTCCGTGCCCTCATCATAGCGGACAGGGAGTTGTAAATACTGTAAGAACATGAAGGCTAAAGAGTTAAAGCTTGGGTAGGCAGCTTGCATAAGCTTAATGTACCACTTGGTCGCGGCACCTGTGAGGGCGCGCTAGAACAACCTGAGTATGATTGAGTCATCCATGATGTTGTTTGATGAGCACCATAGATGAAATGTCATGATATGGTTTTGGAGGCACTCCCCTACCTTCCCTTCAAACTTTGGGATGTTTAATGGGAGCTTAGTTGGCATAGGAGGCCAATGGGGTTGGTGGCATATTGGGTCATTGGTTAATTTAGCCAAATTAGGAAAGTTGAGGTGTGCCATGAATGGGAGATTAGCCCCAAGGATGGTGTGGGATGGGTCGAAAATGGCACCGAAGTTTGCAGGAACTTGGTGTCCTTGCATGACTAGGGGTACCTGAAGTTGAATTCTTGCAATAGGGATAGCCGGGATGGTGTTGGACGGGCCACTGTCCCCATGTATGAGAGGTGGTATTGTGGTACCAACTGGGCCACTACCCCCAGGTGTGAATTGGGGCAGCGTGGGAATGACATGGCCACTGCCACTAGGTGTAAATGGTGGTACAGTAGTAAGGGTGGGGGTTGGTGTGGGCCCGCTACTGATGGGTAGCTGACTTATAATAGTATGCGTCACAATGTTGGGACCGCAAACAGGGATGTTGGTGATGAGGTGAGGCCTTGACGTGGGTTTGCTACCTCTCAACCCCCCGAAAAAAGGATCAGAGTTTGTGTTGGCCATGGGGCTAGATGGTGCAATATGCAAGTGCAGCTCAGATTGGTATGAATCCGAGTCATATTCAGAGGCTGTGTGTCCTTCTGATGGTGAAGAGGAGGAGTAGCATGATGGATCGATTGTGTTTTTCTTGTAGTAAACGGCAATGAATATCTAGACCCCAGTTTAATGGCTTCCTAGTGGCTTACAGGTGGTCGCTCGACCACTAAGACTGCCAGAAGACACCGCTTGGCTTTTTCCTCACAGGATTTACTAGTCAATCAGAAGGGGTCATTGTCTCGTTTCACTTAGCAATTCCTCTCATTGGCCAGTTACTTTGGGGTTCCTGTGGTACTCCTCATAATGAGTTTTAGGGCATAGCCTAAGCACTTCCCATAGTTTATGGCGATCAGGGACTTATGTCCTCAGATTGCAATATTTGACTTAAAGTAAATTGATTGATTTTAGTGGTTGGCTAGGCATCATGAACCGAGTTTGGTTGATTAGAATGGTGTGGTTGTGTGCACTTTTGTGAATGAGTTTTGTTTATTTTAAATCCTTTTTGAAATTATATGGTGAGTAATCAAGGTTCTGGTTTTTTCTGTGAAGCAATGGGAAACCTGTACAGTGGAAAACCAGTAAAAATAAACAGAATTGTAAGTACAACTATAAAACTTAAACAATGTCAATATGTAAGGTGTCTACCCTGTCCTTGTATCCCTCCTAGGCCAAGAAAGGGTGCTGGGCTCTCCTCAAAGTGGGAACAAGCCCACCCATAGTTCCACAGGTCACCCTTCAAGTGCAAGGTTGGTCATTAGTGAGGACGCAAACGGCATGAGACCCCCAACAATCTTCACCCCCTCTACCTTCCAAGTCACTTGCTTTTAATGGCTTCAAAGAAATAACACTAATAGGTTCCTATTACTACACTTGCTCAAACCTCTGTCTTATCTCAGGATACCTCGAAGGGTGATGACTCGAGTAGAGGAGGAAGGGATGGGCAAGGAGGTTAATTTCTGGTTATTTTTAAGAATGAAACGCTGAAATCAACTTACAGAAATTTAACTAAGCTTTAAACATATTTGAATTTGTGAATAGTCAACCACATAAACAACCGAACTAAAAAATATTTACAGACGAAACATGATGTTGGACAGAGGCGACTGAGCCACACAGATGGTCCGAACAGAAGAAAATAGGTAATCCAAAAGTCGAATTGCTCCTTTCGGGGAAAATGTGGCAAAGCCAAAAGTTTACAATATTAAAGTTTAAAAACGGATTGCGCACATGTAGAAGACTTGTTTTTGCAGGGATGATTGTGATCAAACCGTGAGGAATTAGCTCAAACGGTCGAAAACACACTTTCAAAACATGCCCATTTACCCCTATTCGTGGACATATTTGCAAATTGATCAACAGTTTATGAGGAAAACGTGATCGAACAGAGGTGAATTTTCCAGAAATTCAATTTGGTCGTTTTCCATAGTTGAATGAACCAGACATCCTGGGATTATCAAAGAAGGACTGACGGTAACTGGTACTGTGGCTGAATAGGTTCGCGTTGGCCTTGTGAGGGCTCGACCAGTAGCAGAAATGAAAGAAACTAGAAGAGAAACTAATTAAGCAACTATTTAAAAGTCTACAGAAACTATTAAAACCCAGGGATCCGATGGGATCGACCTGGTACGGTCTCCAAAATGTAGCTAGGAAAAAGCCCTAGCTACATGCAGAAGCATGTACCTTCTGTCTATAGGATGGAAGGATAGAGTTTGTGGATAAAACAAAGAAAAACCTGCAACCCATTGTTAGAGACAAACAAAGAAAAGTTAGATTTTTATCATTCAAGCTAGCATTATATTAGGATCTTTAACTGAGAGAATAACAAGCACAACAATCAAACACAAGAGACAATGAGCACAATGTTTTTCCTCGGGGAAACCATAAAGGAGAAAACCCCGCAACTTCCTCAGAGATAGAATCAGCACCAAAATCAAAACCCCAAAAACAGTAAGATGATCTCCCGACAACAGTAGTCTCTTTCTTTCTAGTCCCAACTACTTCTTCTCCCTCAGCTATGCGCTACAACTGAGTGTGAGTGATTGTGTGATAAATAGAGAGGCTCACTCTCTATTTATACTAATTCCCGACTTGACAATAACTCACTAGGGCCGACTTCTCTAGGAGAGTCTAATAACCCTAGGGCCCCTCAATTGTGGGGACTTTAACCCTTGATCAATAGGAGGGTTACCCACAATGACTTGACATGACTTGTTTACATTATTGAATCTCCCGATAGGAACATCGGGGCATGACATGACTCAAATACATTATAGACACTTCCCGGGTCACTGGGTCATCATCATAGGCCATTATGCCTTGGATCTTTTTGGAAGAGGGCCACCATGCCCAGACTTTGAAGATGCCTCTCCACAGGTAGGGTTGGTGTGGAGTCCGACTCAACACACCAAGGTATGGGCAAATGGGTGAAATGAGGTGAATGGAGTGAATGGGGTGAATGGGGTAAATGACTTGAGAGTGATGGTCTCTCAAGGCATTCATGCGACTATAGTAATAGAAGGTAAGGGAATAGTCATGAGTAATGGGGACCCCCACCCCTCCTTTTATAGTTTTCTCACATTTTTAGGGTTTTAAGCCCCTGGTTAGGGTTTTAGGCCCTACCCAGGGTTTTAAGCCCCCTTTCTCTTATTTTTAGTTCCTTTCGAGGTTTTAAGGCCCTTTAAGGAATTTTAGCTATTTTTTGGAGGCTTTAGCCTCTTTTTGAGCTTTTTAGCTCCTTTGTGAGCTATTTTGGCTCTTTTGGGGTTTCTTTCAAGCCTTTTTTGATTATTTTAGCCTTTTGTGAGAGAAACATAGGTTAAATGTGGGGGTGGGGGTACAATGGATTAGGAAATAGATGTATGTAGGTGTTGTAGGCCTTGTAGACTAGGTTATGAAAATTTTTGCATTAACAGACTCAACCTAACTGCATGGATAACAAGACGTGTCTAAGTCAATATCAGAGCTTAATTAGCTAGCTCTAGTTGTCGAATTCACTGCTTCAGTCAGTTAGAATCAGTTAACTAGTCTAACTGAATGTGGCAAGTGAGGACTTGTGCCTTCCCACATGCATTTAATCAATGATTGGCACTAACTAAATATAACTTGATGTAACTGAATGTAACTGACTCCTAACTAGGCTTGACTAGTCACCAGCTGAACTCAACTGAAGGAGGTTGGTTCTAGCATTCCCAGTGGCTCCTAAATTGTAGGGATTGGTCTAGGAGGCGCCTAAATTGATGCATGCAAGTGTAGTCAGTGGAATTAGCCTCAAATAGTGTTCGCAACACTCTAGTAAATGGTACATGTGGCCCAATTAGGCCATGTGGACTCAATGGTGCTAGTGACTCAATAATTACTGAAACGACTCTTATCTTAGGCATAATTGACCAAATTGGACAATGGAGGATTATAATCGTAACACCCCCCCTGAATGATAACTTGGACAATTTATGGGCCCTAGTAACTAAGACCACAGTTCACCCATTACAACTAAAAGCAAGAATAACTGCTTAATACAAACAAGGAAATGGGGAAAAAACCACATGGGAAAAAAGCCTCCCCTCAAACTAAGCAGGTAGAATCAGGATTCAAGTTAAAAAAACTTGAGAAAATGTTGTTGCAACCTTCATCTCTATGGTGTAGCGAAGCAACATGCATGTTGTTCTATGCACAAGTATTCTGGGGCCTAACATGTAGACATCTCCATCTTCTCCCAAAATGATGATACAAGGAAGGAGGAATGTAACCTTTTCCTCTTTTTGGATGAAGATGTGTATGATCCACTCCATTATTCTGAGAGAAGTGTAGTTGATTAGACCTTGCCATGTAGCATCTCATAAGGATTTTGTTGCATATCTCTGAAGGGGTTGAGCTTGCATGACATAGCGCAAGGTTCTCTTTCTGAAATTGATCTTTTGTCCTCTCTGTGTCAGATGGAATTCCAGTCATGTTCCTAGCTACCCCAATAACCTTTTGTGCCCATTTGGGCTTAGGATTGGGAGTAGGGACTGGATTTGGACCTGAATCACCCTGAATTTCAATTTCATAAACTGATACAACTAGTTCTGCTTCTGATTTTGAAATACTAGTGGAAACTGCAAAAGGAGTAGATGTAATGTTTTTAACTCCCCTTTCAAGTGGCGGCTGAGAGTGCATTGAATCTAAAAATGGCAGGTAGTGTGAGAATTCATATGCCTTGGAGGCATGATTTGTAACACCCTTCGCTATGATGTTCCCAGTAGAGATATCTATGATCTCCATTGAGTCAGGACCAAATATCACTCACTTTGGAGGGCTAGTGTGAGTCATCTGGTATACAGATAACAGATTTGCAGCTAAGGAGGGCACACAAAGTACATCTTTGAAATTTCCATGTTCAAACTTGATGGAACCCTTCCCTTTGGATTGAATTTTATTTTCATCACCCATGTGAATACTAAGGCCATCCATAGACTATAAAGAAGAGAATGATTCTCTGGATGCAACCATGTGATTGGAAGCTCCTGAATCAATGAGGAAAGCATGTGTTCTTGAACAACTAGCCTTTAGTGCTTGGAATATCTCATCATGTTCTTTAGTTTCTTATCTATGGTCATCCTTCCTTGCGCCAGCAGGTACAATGATGCTATTTTTATCTAGAAGAAGAGCCATTTGATCAATTTTTCTTCTCATATAGGAGCTTTCTGGATGAAATCCCCTTCCACAGTAAGAACATAGGATCTTTCTTTTGCCATTCTTCTTGCTTCTCCTCGATCCCGAGGGTTCATCTGATTGCTCCTTCTCCATAGGAGGCTAATTCTTTTGCTTCCCCTTACCATTCGTAGCTTTGGGTCCTCGAGCAACCAACACTTGATCTTTGGAAGATCTGATGATCCCCATTTGGACCAACTTGTCATGCTCATTAGTGAGAGACTCAATGAAGGCATTGAGAGTTGGAATCTTCCAATTCGATGTTGTGAGCTTCCCGGTATGAAAGGTTGATACAAATACTAAGTAATCTTTGCCAAGTTTTGAGAGGATGAAAGAATGAGTTGATCATCCTCCTTCTCAACTTTACATAGGCTCAACTGGAGCACCAGGTGCTTGAATTTGGTGAAAAAATCATTCTGAGTTTTGAAGTTTCCCGGGAGAAGAGAAATCAACTCATTCTCTAGTCGATAGATCCTCAGGTCATCTTGCTTATCAAATAGGGAAGCAAGTTGACCCCAAATTTCCTTAGGAGTCTTCAATCCAGTGACGTGGAAGAGAAGATCCTTAGAAATCGAAGGCACAGAAATCCAAAAGCTTCGTCAAGATTATTCCAGTATTTTTCTTTGTCAACATAATGAATCAACTCTACCTCCATCTCCATTGTGACTTTGTAGAGTCCTCTGGAGTGAAGCTGAATCTCAATGTCCTGTCGAGGCTCTGATACCATATTAAATTGAGCTCACATGAGTCTATGAACCAAGGAAAAACTCACAAATAGATTTCAGAGACAAATTTACTGAAAATATGATATGAAACATTGCAATAATGATTTACAGCTATATATGCTTTCATTGATCAAAACTAAAAATGGATAATTAATCCAATGTAATACACTAGTATTAACAACTAGTCAATTTGAATACCTGAGAGAGAAATTTGAATTGATTGACTCAACCTAATGGCATGGATAATAGGATGTGTCTAAGTCACTATCAGAACTTAACTAGCTAGCTCTAGTTGTCTAAATCAGTGCTTCAGTCAGTTAGAATCAGTTAACTAGTCTAGTTGAATGTGGTAGGTGAGGAATTGTGACTTCCCACATGCAGTTAATCAATGACTGGTGCTAACTAAATATAATTGGATGTAACTAAATGTAACTGACTCCTAACTGGTCTTGACTAGTCACCAACTAAACTCAACTGAAGGAGGTTGGTTCCGACATTCCCAGTGGCTCCTAAATTGTAGGGATTGGTCTAGAATGTGCCTAAACTGATGCATGCAAGTGTAGTAAGTGGCAGGTAACCTCAACTAGTTTTCCCCACACTTTAGTAACTGGTACATGTGGCCCAATTAGGCCATGTGGACCCAATGGTGCTAGTGACACAATAATGACTGAAAAGACTCCTATTTTAGGCATAATTAACCAAATTGGACAAGGGAGGATTATAATCCTAACACCAACTGATATTGTAAGGTTGAGGATGTGGAGTGGTGACAAGACCAAGTCTCTTCATGAGATAGTCATAAACTAAGTTCTTCTGTCTACAATTATCCACAATAAGATGTAATGGATTTTTCTGAACCCATATTTGTGAATGGAATAGGCGCTCTCGTTCTTCCTCATCGATGACAGTCGAGGCTATCAGAGTGGTCAATTTTGAAGTCAAAAGGGTCAATAAATTCGGGTCAGATTCTACCAGGGATTTATCGAAAAAGTTGGATGTCGACAAAATTTCCAAAAATTTCTTCCGAGCTTTGCATTTTGAAGTATCATGCCATGAAGAATTATGATAATCACACCATTTCCCAACATGAGATTTCTTACTATGTTCCCTTTTGTATTTCTAAGAGTGTTTCATGTGATAGTCTAGCTTTGGAAGAGTTGGATGAGAAGGTTGTCTTGACTTGTCGGAGTCCGCTGTTGAATTTTTGTCGGATGTTCGACCTGTTGTCTTGGTTGCGAAACATGATTTTCCTTCTTTTTTAGTTTTAAGCTTGATGGTGTAATGGAATGCATCCGCGAGCTTACTGACAAGCAATTTCTCTTCTTCTTAGACGTCAAGTCTAGTCATGAGTCGATAAAAATCGTGGGTATAACTTTGGACAGACTGGTCTTTCCATTACCTTAGATGCTGCCACTTCCTATACTGTTGTTCAATGTACTTGGGTGGGTAGAACTCCTTTCGGACGCACACGACAAATTTATACCATGTGTCTATGGGGTCTCCTTCTCGTTCCATATTTGTCGATAGATTCTCCCACTAGCAGTGCACGAAGGTCGACATATTTAAGGATGCAATGGTGATCTTTCCCGCTTAGGACAGTTGATTCACGAAGTAGTAGGATTCAAGTTGTTGTACCCAATTATCGATGGATCCTGCGTCAAACTTTCCTTCAAGATTCATTATGTCTAGATTCATTTGCACTTTGAAGGGGATGATTTTATCAGAGTGAGGTATCATAGAGGATTCTACGGATGTCAAAGTGAATATGATGAGAATATCACTGAACTGGGTGAACATTTCGGTTCGCTAATGAGCCAATGGTTTTTCTATGAGTTGCTCTATCTCGTTAGTTGCATGTCTATTGTTTGTTTCTTCAACCATCTTTTGTAAAGTCGAAGATAGTGCTTACTTGTATTGCGAGCATGTTTGAACATGAATAAGTCAGGTAGCTTCGATAGAAGTGTCTACAGAACTTAAGATATAAATCTTGCTTTGATACCAATACTCCGGGTTCCTAGATGCACATAGGGGGACAATAGTTCGATTGAATGAATTGATCACCATTATGGCATAAGCATATAAATAATAAGAAAAACAGGAAATACACTACATAGACAGAAAGGATAGACATAGACAAAATGTAAGAATTCAAACCAATCTCTGCTATTCGATTACTACTGTATGATGCACAATACTCTCTTATACATTGATTGCTTGTATATTACAATAGTGCACATGCTTATATAGAACACTGAGATGCTTGGGCGAATACCCGTTACGTACATTTACAAAGAAGTTAGAACGGTTCAAAAGTTCAACCGTTATAGGTGACTGGAAGACAAAGATACATTCTATCATAGTAGTGTCGAGATGTTGAAGTCGACGATGCATGTCAAGGTGTGAAACCTGTCGAGATTGTGTCAAGGTTCAGACTTGTTGAACTCGATGTTTAACCTGTCGAAATCGACAAACCTGCCAACTGCTGAGTGGATCATTAACCAAAGTACCTTATAACTTTAATAAATCCATCATTTTTTCCTAATTATTCCCTAAAACGTTTTAAAGGTAATGAGGTATTAAATGAAATATTAGTGAGTAATTGAATTTTGGGACATGTGTCATGAATATTTTACAAGGGCATGAAAAGTTGGTGGAAGGTTTCCGGTGGAGATTACGCAACAAGGAAATGGTGCGTAAGGGAGAGAGAAGAGGGAGATAAGCAAAAAAAATGTAACAAAAGAACACACAGCAAGGAGAAACTAAGAGGAGTACGAAGGAAGAAGCTGGTTAAGGAAAAATTACAAAAAAACGTAGAGTGCATTGTGAAGGGACCAAGATCAATGAATCTGAGCATTGAGAACGAAAGATAAATTGTTGTGCAACATTAGATTGATGTAGTGATGTAGTTAAGTTTTTCCTAGTGATGAATTCATGGTAATTGGAATCATTGTAGGACACATATAGTCCATTTCCATATGGAAGTCTCCAATTGTCGACCATATATTTTGGCAGTTGGGTTGGGTGAGAGAAACTACGAGCCCAAGCTTGGTTGATAGTGTTTGTTGTTGTAAAAAATTTCCCTTGGTTTTGCCTCTAGTAATACCAGTGAAATGGAAAAGGTGTGAGAAATTCCCTTGGTAGATTTCTATCACAGATGCAGTGATGGTTATCACTATGGTGCTAGTTATAATGAAGCTAAGGGGAATAATTGCACAGTTGGCATGGATTTGGTGAAAAACCAGAGAATCATATTGCCAAGTGAGGAAAATACTGAGAGAAACTCGAGACCAGTGAGAGCCTATGGTGAATGCAAGAGTTCCAGTTCAAGGGTGGTCTTTGAAAGCTGAAATAATATAGGTCGAACATAGACATACAGTTGGGTGTAGCATGGAAACCACAGATCCAGTTGCCACCCATTGTAAATAGATAAGTAAATAAACCAAATGATGAATTAATATGGATAAGTACACTCATTTATGTTGAATGTATAATGTGTGGAAATAATGATTTTCATGATTGAATGCCTAATAAGTGAATGGTCAAGCAACTGTATATGAAGTTGTTAAATTATTGGTTAATTCATGTGTCGTGAATGCACATAAATAGAGTTACATTGTACCTCAGATGGCATTGGTTGTTGCACCAATAGGTTCCAGAGGCTAATGTGTTCATTCGTGTGTTTATTGTATGAATACGTTATGTTTTTATGGATGCTGGGTAGCCAATGGAGTCCATAAGTAGTAAACATTTTCTTATAACAAAAATAACCAAGTGAATATATTTTCAATGCTTGAAGATCTATAAGCATGGTGATGAATGATAACTTTAATAATTTTACATTTTTCCTGGAATGGACATTGGAAGATAATCCAATGAGTTCCAAAGGATGGACTGTATTCCTTCTCATTGAAAAATTCCACTTGTATGGTTATGAAGGATATTGCTAGCATGTTGCATGCTTGAATATTATCATGTTTGGCATTGTTACATAAAGGAGTAATCCTTAGTCATCCTGTGGTTGAATAGCTTGTGTGATTTAGTTTTCCGTATAAGATTATTTATTGTCGTCAGTTGTTTATTTTTGGTTCTTAAGGAAATGATGGACTTGAATCTCAGTCAATGGTTTGATGGGTTAAATATGAGTTAAATCTCATGGAAGGAATCCATAGAAATGTTCCAATCCAGAGGGATAGTCCTTTATAAGTCCTTTATTTTAATTATTAAGTGAATTGAGAATCCTGTTAATGATAGGAGCCTTTGGAATCCTATAAAGGGAAGATTCCAACATGAGGCCTCGTTGTCTTAGATAAGTTTCATCGTGACTTGTGATTTAACTATCATTGAAGGATTTTTTTTGGTGTCAATTGGAAAGTTTGGCACATGTCTTTGGTTAGGATTCCAGCGTTTGGACCCTATGGAAAATCATCTTTAAGGCATTGGTTGATTTCATAAAAATCATTAAGTTACCTTTCCTTTTTTATTTGATTTTATTCTATGTTAAAATCTAGTGGTGCTGACCTCTGACTATCGACTGTGCCAACATCAGATTTGACAAGTTGGAGGTGTGTTTGTGTTAAGTCTCCTTGACCGTGCTGAAATCTGACTGTCAATGTTAGTTTTGAATTTGGTATGTTGTTGTCGACTTTAGACTTTTAATGTGTCGATGTCGGAAATCATAAGTCGAGACTGGTGGTGTTATTATGTTTTTTGGCGCACTTACTTCCGACTTCCAATTTTGGAAGTTGGAAAGGCCAAGATCATTTCATATAAGTCGAAGTTGTGTTGTTTGAGTAGGGAAGTTGGGTTCAACCCATCGGGACTCTTCTTTTACCCCTTTTAACTTGTTGTTTGGGCTTGTTAATTGAAATTTTACGGCTGTTTAACTTGTTAGAGTAAGTTAATTATTTTGTAATCAAGCTTCCGTTGTTAGGAGAACAGATGATGTTCTCTTTATTTGTTTATTTGTTTGGAAATTTTATTGGTGGGCCTGGATAATGCATGAGGAATGTGTTAAAGCCCTATCTCGATGTTATGATAAGGCTCTGAGGTTGAATTAGATACATATAGTATATTAGTGTAGGTGTGTAGCGCAATGGGTGTGTTACACTCATTAATTTCCTTTGATTAATTTTAAAATTTTTTGGTATTAATTAGTTATCAAGGTCAATGAATTTCATTTTAAAATATATAAATATTGTTAAAAATCAAGCTCATGTCTATATGGTTTTAAGATAATTCCAAAGTCTAGATGAATTGGTAAAATGTTTCCTCTCAACTTTAGAGTGGAGTATCCTCTATCTAATAAAAGGTGGATGTTGTATCAGACTATATGGTTAAGCATGCCCCACCCAACTTAATAGTATGATGGCCCCAATATTTCTCTGAATGAAATATATCACACTCATGGTAAATGTGGAGTATTGAACCCTGGTATAGGAGAATAGCACCACCCCTCTTAACCAATGAATAAAACCCTCAATATCATAATTCTATAATATTGTAAGATCACTACAAGCATGGGGAAGCTCAATTTTAAGGATGGATCATTGAGTGCTAGTGCCCATAGGATTCACAAACATCTCATACACAATATTATGGATGGCTTGTTTAATCCTAACTACCACTAGGATTCATAGACATATTAAAGATATCTCACACAGAAGCTTGAGGATACATTATTAAATATTGGTGGCTACTAGAATTTTGGACATCTCAATTCACATATCGAGCACACAGAGATTTCTCTTGCATTTCATACACAAACTTACTAAAAACCTATGTAAGGGTACTGAATGGAATCTTGGTGGCCACTAGGATTTGCAAACGTCTCAAGGATAACTCATACACAACATCAAGGAGGACTTAGTGATCCCCAATGATCGCTAGGATTCATGGACCATGTTCCAATATTGAGCATTGCTCATTGAGTACCTTAAGCTTAATTATGGGTCATTGAATCCTAATCCTCAAGGCCACTAGGATTCTAGATTGTTTCATACACAAGATTACTATACTAATTTCATACACGACTTACTAAGTCTAACACAAGGATAGTTGAAATTCATCCAAGCTCAAGTTTAATATGAGCTCAAGAATAGATTTTATCATAAAAGTGACTCCATCTCATTTCATAGAAGCACAACAAAGGAGATTATGAGCTACAAGAAGAAGATTATGTATACATCCATATCCTTCACTACAATATTTGTTGCTACTTTACCATAGTGAAAGTTTTGATAGGAATTATTCTCTTGGGTAGTTTTGTTAGCCAGCCACACTTTAGCCTAATCTTTTTTTCTTTCTTATGGTGGCTACCTTGTTCCCAAATAGGTACATTGTTATTTACATTAATAGTTAAAAGAAGAAATTTATATACAACCGTAACCATTTCCAAGATGACCAAGTCTCCTAAACTTGCCAATGGTGCTTGGGATCTGATTTTGACTTTTTTTCCAGTCATTTTAACCCAAATCTGGTAGGAATTGCTTGAATGCACTGAATCTATTTCAATTTTAAAAAATGAAATTTAAATAAAACAAAATACTGATTTAACCAAAAAAAATTAATCCATTTATGTTTTTAAAAATTAAATTTGAACAAAACAAAATATTGATTTGACTAAAGTTTTTATAGTTGGATTCAGATAAAAAAGCCATACTGATTATCATAGCATTGTCGGTGGCCACCAAATTTTCTGCCATTTTAACACAATCTCTTCGAGTCTCTCAAAAGCCTATTAATGGATTTGACATGATAATTTGAATTGTCAGTAGCATAAGAAAAATTAATCGTTTTCACTACCATGGAATGGTCAACTCAACATGAATAGTTATCACAATAATAATGGACAACTCAACATGTATAGTTATCCACTGTTCTTTGCGCATCTCTTTTGGTCTCACCTTGTTACGCCTTTGTTGGTCTTTGGTCTCATATGTTTGCTTCTATATTTTAATTTCTTTTCGTTAACTCAATATGGATATGGAGGAGATGTTGTCATGTTTCATAACATTCCAAAAATATAGGGTGTCACGTTTCGTAGCATTCCAAAAAAGAAAAAGTAATTTTTGGTGACCACAAAAAATTGGATATTTTTTACATAATTCCAAGTATGAATGATTTTTAAGGAATCTTTTTTTACTTTGTTATTTATTGTTGAATTATAAATAGGATCTGGTATCAAATCTTATCTATCAAGAGATTCCAAATGATTGCTTACTTAGTTCATGGTTCCAATTATGTATGGATAGATTGAAACTATGAATATGTAAACTCTTCATGACTCCATGATGGTGAAATATTGGAATTTTAGATAGGAATTTTTCGTGGTTCCAATTATGTATGGATAGATTGAAGCTATGAATGTGGTCCATTTATATCCTCATTATTTCTCCATGGAAGAGGGTCAAAAAATCAAAGAACTTGTTACTTTGGAAGACATTAAGAAGACCTTGTTGGGTTTTTCCAAATACAAAATTCCTGGTCCCGATGGTTGGACGGTGGAATTCTTCCTTGCCTTCTTTGATATCCTAGGACAAGATCTGTTGGCAGTTGTCGAGTAATCTCAAACACATGGGTATGCTAGTGGTAGATTGAATACTACCTTTCTTGCTATGATTCCAAAAAGTTCTAATCCTTCATCTTTCAAGGAGTCTGGGTGCATTTCTTGTTGCAACTTGGTTTATAAGCTCATATCCAAAGTCTTAGCAACCAGGATAAAAGGTGCTTTATCAGATGCTATATACACAAAACAATTTGGCTTCCTACACAAGTGGCAGATTTTAGACGCCATAGGTGCGGCTCAAGAAGGTTTTCACTTAATAAAGTCCAAGAGATTGAAGGCTATGGTTCTAAAGTTGTAATTAATGAAGGCTTATGGCAGGGTGGATTGGTCTTTCCTGCGCCTTATTTTACTTCAAATCAGTCTCCCCCTAGAGGTGACAAATTGTATTATTGTGTGTGTTTCCTCAACCAATTTTGTTGTTCTAATCAATGATGCCCCTTCTCCTTTCTTCAAATTCTCCAGGGGTATTCGACAAGGTTGTCCTCTATCATCTTTGTTGTTTTTGTTGGTTGTGGAAGGGCTAAAAAAACTCATTGAGAAGGCCAAGTTAGATGGCTGGTTGAGGGGTGTTAAAGTTTCAGATTCCATTAGAATTACTCATCTCTTATTTGTAGATGACATAATTCTTTTTGGCAGAGGGTCAATGAATGAATGGTATGCTTATAAGGACCTATTGGATTTGTTTTGTAGTGCCTCAGGTGTGGTTATTAGTGTCCATGAATTAACATTCCTAGATTTTGGTACTGATGAAGTCACAAAGGATTCGATTTCCAAATTTTTGACCTATAAATTTGCTCCCATGAACGCCAATTGTAGGTAATTGGGTTATTTCATTAAAACTAACCATTATTTTAAGGGGGATTGGTATTGGATTTTGAAAAAACTTGACAACAAACTAGATAATTGGACCTATAGGTGGTTATCCCTCGGGGGAAGGTTGATTATATTCAAATCAGTCTTGGAAAATGTTCCAGTGTGTTATTTTTCGTTGGCAAAGGTTTCTCAATACATTCTTGACAAGATCAAACAATTTTTTTTTGTTTCTCTCGGATGGTGCACATAAAAAATTGCTTATCATTTGGTAAACTAGAAGAGGCTCGCTTCTCCCAAACATATGGGGGGATGGGAGATGAATTTTTTTTTTTCAATTTGTGAAATCTTTGGCTACTAAGAGCTTGTGGCATCATCTATTTCATGGTGGCCTGTAGAATGAGGTCGTAATAGGAAAGAACAATTCACTCTTAGTGGTCGATTGATGCAGGGCTGGTGGTCCCTTTGGCAAGGGTGGTTCAAATATTTGGATGAATTTAGCCTCTACCTTCCACCTTCTTGGTGAGTGGTTGGTATGGTGTGTTGGTGATTGGAAAAGCATCCTAAATGGTCATGATCCTTTCATTAGTGGAGATGCTATATTATATAAAATCTTCGCTCCTTTATTACATGAATTAAGTCACTTGAGCATTAAATTTATATACCAGGTTTAACATGGAGGGGATTTTGATGGCTCAATGTGGTAGACTTGGGACTTTATGGGACCCTTGGATATGAGTGGACCAATTATATTATTCGGCCGGTTCAGGGTGGAATAGTTCTTTCAGAAAACCCATACTCTTTATTTTGGTGTTGGAATGACTCCAGTGGGGAAGTTTATGCAAAATTAGCTTATGATGCAATCAACTCTTTAAGGGCGTCCTCATTCAAGAATTGGTGGTTCAACAGTATTTGGTGTTGGCAAGTCTATCCCCTCAAGATCCTCTTATTTACGTGGCTTGCATTAGAGAACAAGGTCCTTACTTGTAATATATTATTATTATTATTGGATCTTGTCCTTATCAACTCCAGTGTTTGGGGAGCCTAACCCCGAAGGACCCATAGAATTTAAGAGAATTGAACCTCCAACCTCGACAACTATGATCTTGGATTCAGAAATCACTAAGCTACCTGAAGACGTTTACAATTTTTTTTCCATTCATTTTTTATCTTCTCAATGTTTAATATTTAAAGTTTAAAAATACCTTTAAAATTTGATATTAATTTATTTTTCTCATTCTTAATATTTAAATTTATTAAATTGAAATAAATCAATATAGAATAAATAAATTTCATACTAAATATTATCCACTAATTATTAGATATTTTATTCATGATTCCCATCCATAAAAGTTTAGGTCATTATCTTTCTTTTTTTTAATTTCTCTTAATTATATTAATATAGATCCAAAATATTAGAATAATAGGCCTTTATATTTTAGAATTGGAGTGAAGTAGTAAGTATGTTTTTCCTAAATTGAAATAAACAATTATAAAATAAAAATGAATAGAAGATCGGTGATAATTGCGTCGATAGGTGCTTTACAGTCTAGTATGGGGAAATCTTGTAACATTACATGTAACGTTTGTAACGTTATGTAATGTTCCTCTTGTAAATGTCGGCCATATTTTTTTTTAATTATCCTCCAAAATAAATGTCGGCCACAAAAACAACCTAATATGGGAGAGATATTGTAATGTTCCTACCTAACAACGCAATAGAAAAAAAAAATTATCGACCAAAAAATGTCGGTAAAACAACAACACAATATGGGGGACATGTTGTAATGTTCATACTTAACAAAATAATGAAAAATAAAAAAATGAATTATCCACAAAAAAAAATGTTGGTCATGCACATGGTTGTAAAACCATGTGCAAGGCCTCCTAAAAAACCCATGGTTTTATTGTACATGGCTTAGGAGGGCCTTGCAAATGGTTTTAAATCCATGTGCAAGGCCTCCTAAACAACCCATAGTTTTATTGTACATGGTTTAGGAGGTTGTTGCAAATGGTTTTAAGACCATGTGCAAGGCCTCCTAAGCAACCCATGGTTTTAGGAGGGCCTTGCACATGGTTTTAAAACCATGTATGGGGGAGATGTTGTAATGTTTTTTCCTAACAAAATAAAAAATATTATATGTCAACCATAAATAGTATTAAATATTAATAATAAAAATATTATATGTTGATCTTAGATGTGTCTTTTGGTCTGAATCACACCAAAGCTGATAGTTGAGTGCAATACTTAAGAAGAGGTTTGCACCTCAAAATATTTGATCCCTCTCGGCGCTTGATAGAGCCTAGGATTTGGATCTATGCTGGTAGGTAGTTGAGGCATAGACAAAGGGTAATTACAACTACTCACGTAGAACAAGTAACATATAACTTGTTCATGAAACTTAACTTATGTCCTATCGATGTTCACTGGCCACAACTTAAGTGGTTGTGCTAGTTGAGAACTTGGGGTGGAGTAACAAGTATGTTTTTCCTAGATTTCAAGACGAAAAGACAAGTGTATTGTCCAAATTTATTTTATGGGCATTGTTCTGGTCGCTGATGCATGGATAACTAGTAGCGATGCATGGATAACAGCCAACGACACACGACCCATTTAACTAGAAAAAAGCAGGTAATTACATGTAGTTGAGACATAGACAAAGTGACACATAACTTGTTTTAACACTTAACTTGTGATTTATCAGTATTTATAAACCACCAATTATGTGACTATGCTAATTTATATAAACTCAAAATAATTTTCTACTTAATATATGATTCCAACTATTTAAATAAATATATAAATTTTGTATAAACTTTGTGAAATTTATAATTGTTAATATATATATATATATATGAATGAATGAATGAATGAATGAATGAGAGTGATATTTTTTATTAAAATATTTTATAATTAAAATTTTGTTTTGCATTATTATTTATTTATTGTATTAGAATATTTTATGATTGAGATATTGTTTTGCATATTCTTATTTTTTTTTGAGTGAGACTTTTCCGATGCTTTCTTCATAGTTTGCATCACTATGTTTTTGTTTTTATTCGAATACTACATCAATGTTGTTTTTTGTTTTCGTTTAACAATGACCTCCTTGGAGGTATGGGCAAACGTGTGACTTTTGAAGTACTTGAATCTAATTGGAGTAATAACAACACTAGTTAGTGGTTAAGAATTATAATTAATATTTAAAGATGATATTGTAGTTGACTTATCATAGTTAATAATGATGGTGTATATTTACTTTTAACAAATTTTAAATATTTTAAATTTTAAAGTTTTATAAAAATGAACTAATTCATTAAAAATTGGTTTGATGTGAGAAAAAACTATATTTTATATTTGTATTAAAAATATATAAATGTTGTTAAAAATCACGTTTGAATATATATACTGGCATATTTATATTATTTATGGTTAGATTATGTCGATATAGATTAAATGGTTGAGAGATAGTTATGAAATGGAAAACAATTTGGAAATATTTTTTTATTCATCATATTTTTTTAGTTAAACGACTTCAACTGTGAGTTATCCATGCCTAGCTACATGTTATCACCCAAATTCTTAAGGTTATCCATTTATCAACTATATATATATATATATATATATATATATATATCTCACATTCTTTTAGTTATCTGTCATGAATTGTTGGTTATTCATTCATCAGCTAGCTACCAATTATTTTTTACATTCCTTTTTTTATAATTGTTTATTTCGAATTTTGAACGACTGCAATAAAATCAATCTCGAGAGTACACTTGTTTCATCCTCATCCATAGATGAAAAAGCACAGGCCATAGTCCACTCCAACTCTCAAATAAAAACGTCTATCAACGTAATTAAAAAATGAGATAGTATATCATATTATATGACTAGTATCATCCCTAATACAACTTAATAGTATAATAACCGTTATATTTCACTCAATTTTATCATAATTTTATAATCTTTACCAATTTTGAATATATATCATAAATGTCATGCTTAATGCAACTTTATCATAATTATATAATCTTTATCAAATTTAAATATTTATCATTAATGTCATGCCTAATGCAACTTAACTTAATATTATAACAATGGTTCTATTACTAATATTTATATAATATAATTATATATCTTTATCATAATTTTGTAATTTGTGTGTACATTTTCTTAATCATTAATAATTTTGTTTATATTATAAAAATTTTAATTAAATTTTTTTTAAATTGCATATTTATTTATTTATATAAACAAGTTACATGTAAACAAAAAAACTATAATTTTTTATTAAACTAAACCAAAGTTTCATTTAAGACATTCTTTAGATGCTATATAAGTTACATGGTTCTCATACATTTTGTCTAAAAACAAAAAAAAACACCATTTATCAGATGCTATATAAGTTACATGGTTCTCATACATTTTGTCTAAAAACAAAAAAAAACACCATTTATCAAATCTTCATTGTAATATTACACCATCATATATCAAAATGAGGTCCTAAAGTTTCGAATACTCTCAAATCTGCCTTATGTATCATCTGCCATGTTTCATGGTCACTCTATTCTTTAATAATTCATTTACTTTAAAGTTTCTTTGTCTATAAACATGGGTAAAAGAGATCCGCTTCATATTCGAATATTTTTTTCTTTTACTATACCCAACAATAATTAAAGAACACTAAACTATGTGTAGTTATTTGTGTTCGATCTAAGGCTAGTGTTGAAATTTATCTTGTGTTCCTTAGACATATTAAGTGTTCTTCCCACACCACATGTACAAGGGCCTTCTTATGTCGCTCCATCAAAAAATGCCCAAGGGACATTCCTATCAATTTCCTCTATATGCACCCAACGAATTATGCTTATTAAACTGCTCCGTGGGAAGCAATGAAGAATGGCAATACTTTGTCCTGCACATTAGAGTGGGGAAGTGGATGTGTCCTAAAAAAGTAGATGTTTCTCATTGTCCATATTTGCAAGGCTGCAATTAGAGGTAGTGTCTTGTAGTCACTCAAGGACGGATTATAACACCCAAACTGTAAACATTGAGACACCATATGCCCAGCCCACTGTTGAAATTTGATGGGAAAATAGTCGTCATTTACCATTTTACATGTCAAAATACTGCCACTTTATAAAAGTAAACATCATTAATGAAATGCGAATTTTAATTTCACTTGTCATTTTAAAGTGCATTTTTATTTTTACACGTCATTAATATCTATATCCCAAGCCCATA
>LPNX010331225.1:1117602-1144416 GCA_001517045.1 Pseudotsuga menziesii
TTCTCTCATAAGGTTCAGAACCACATGCAACATTAGAAAGCCAACAAGCAACCCTCAATTGGCACTTAGAGATACTTGAAGGATGTTATCCATAAAAGGTTCTATCCTTAATTGTATGAGGTTATTTTGTTGGCAAAGTGATACAACTTCGACAAATACTTGAATATATTCCATTTAACAACTTTAGTGACAAAATATCATCAAGATTTAGGTAAAAGATTTTGAAAAAACTTTGTTTTAAGTTGATTTTAAAGTTACTACTGCATTAAAGGAAAGAATTGAAACTATTTTGTGTTACTTCCCTAAAACACAACTTCCAACTTGCTTCCAAAATAGAAATAACCTTCTTAAAACCAATCATGTTAATCAAAAGGAGCATTTTTTTCTCAACTCAACCCCTTGCCATTTCCAAGGGACAACCCAAAGAAAGTAAAAAGAACGGGATAGAAAAATAAGCAGAAGCAAAATTCATATTACAAGAAATTGGCACTCTAATGACTAATGTAAGACCATGAAGAAGGAAACATTCCTCCTTGCTGAGAAACATATTTTTGGCAATTTTGACCACTACTACATAAAATCGCAATAGTGTCGCACTTAGTTTGCCTCGTAATGTTTGCAAAATAATAATTTTTTTTCACGATGTAAAACATGATGGATTAGGGGGAGTTAATGTCATTCGTGATGTGTTTGTATCACATCTTATTGATGTGTTGCACTTATTGATGAATTGCATCTCTAACATTGTACATTACATCGTTCTCTCTTATGCGCAACATCATTTACATCACCCTAAGCTGCCATACAACATTGTTGTCTCACATTTTGCATCATTAATGTGTTCTTTGTTTTTGTGTCTTTATCATTGCCTATGGTGTTATAAGAATTACTTTGCATGGACTTTTGCATCACTTTTTGAGATAAAAAATGAAAAAATGCATGCTATGTATCGCCATTTGCATTGCCATATTTACCATTTGTGTAAACAATTTTACTGTTTGTGTCACTATTTGCATCCATAAAGGATATAGCATGCCCAAGTAGGAAAGCCCCACCCACAATTAATAAATTGTTGTTTCTTCTTCCATAGATCACATAATCAACATTTTTTTGTGCATGAGTAGCATTTAATATTTCTAGTGGATGTATTCATTGCATTAAGATATGGTAATGAAATTTATTGTAGATGTTTAGGTACCCTTTATAACTTAGTGTGAATGAGATGTGTAACATAGCATAGTTCATAAGGGTGGTAGGTGTGGGGGGATCATCATCAATCCTAGAGGAACTCACAAAATTAGTTTTTCTTGGGGTCTTGGTACAACATCAAATAACCAAGCAGAGGCTTATGCTCTCCTCTAGAGAGTCATGGAGGCATCCTTAAGTGGCATTGGGAAATTAATGGTCTTTAGGGACTCATCAATTATCATTTAGTACTTAAAGAACAACCTAACTCCTAAAGATATCATTCCGACTTTAATCATCATTAGACTCCAAAAGGAAAGCTACGGCTCCGACAAAATCCAATTTTGTCCACATCCTTCATTGAGTAAATCAGAAAGCATACTTCCTTGCTAACTAAGCATTCATGCTAGGAAGGGGGAAAATATGCAAAAAGGGGGGTATAGTTCCTCACCCCATCCCCTGAGTTTCATTATGGTGTGTTTCATATCACCTTTTACATTGGAGAAGCCACATCAAATTGCATTAATTTCACTTAAGGGAGGAAGGGATGATGTCTAAATAGGCATCCTACCCTTTCAAAATTCACATACTACATCATTGGTATTAATTAACTCTTTAAGTCATGGATCACATCACCACAGGTGATTTTGGGGTTTTGGTAGTTCCAAAACTTGGCTTTGTTTTGGTTTTAGTGGTTGTAATCTCTAGGTATGCTCTCTGTGGGTGATTTTTCCAGTTTTCAAAACTTAGCTCTATTATGGTTTTGGTAGCCATAATATCCAAGTAATCTATATAAGTTTCCTATCTATTGTTGATTATTGTGGTCTTTTTGGTTTGGGATTTAGGCTCACCATTCACCCTACGACTTTGTTATGTCTTGTTTCTAGAACTTGTATGGTTTTTTGTTGTTGTTGAAGGCCTTTTATATTTAGATTGTGGTTTCTTGTGGATATCAGTTTTTGATGTCTCCCTTCGAGTATACCATTCTTAGATAGGGGAATTTAAAGGGATTCTTCAATCTAATTTCTTTGTGTATAGCAGGGTTGAAGTCTAGGGATTTCACTTAGGCCATTTTATTTCGATCTGTCCAAATATTTTGAGGACAAAGTTCACTTCTCGCGTCCCAATTCTACATGGTGAATTTCTCTAAAGACACTATCTTTTCTCATGTTAATATATTCATTATGCAAGCCAAAGAGACATTAAGGAAATTAAAAGGTTCCTTTATTGACAAGAAAAACTCATCAATGGGAATAGAACCTTAATATTTTTAGTCATCTCTAAAACCCATGAACTTGAGCATTAATAAGTCTTCTAGAATGGTATAATCAGCAACATATTTTTCCAATATAAAAATCAAATTTAGGATTTAGAGGAGTAATGTGTGAATTTTAAAGCGATAGTTTCATCTCTCAACAAAGGATATGCTTCCTTAGCATCCAACAAGAATGCTTCAGTGAGATGTTATCTAGTGGAATTCAAATAAGAAGAAATGGTCCACTAGCAACGAGAAGCTATGAATGCAAACAAAAATATGGATCTCTCCTCCCCAATCAAGTTGAGGATGATACTCTCAATTAAATATCCTTAAAATCATGTAATATCTCATGCACTGCAAATGTTATCTTTTATGGGGATTTTTTTTCATAATCTATTATACTATTATGCCTACTCTAGTTTCTAAAGCCAATGAGACATATAAGTTCTTTTTTTAGTCATAATAAAGAAACATATTTTAAAGTCAAAAGTAATCTCTATATTTTTTATGAAGTCGTTGTCCATGTAAGCTATAACATCTTTTAATACAATATTAATATGTCAATGTTTTTTTTCTAATTTTAAACATAACATAACCCATAATAAGAATTATGTTTTTTTCTATCTAGGTATATTTTTTAAATTTGAGGTTAAGATGGATTTATGTTTAGTTTTAACCACTAGGTTTATAAATATTTTTAGGTGATTTATTGTTAAAATTATAGGTAGACTTGGTGGTAACTATTAACCACCAAACAAACTCTATATGGTTGCATGACCAATTCATGGTTCCAATTGTGAATGAGCAAGTAGAAGTTTGTGTCTAAGTTTCTTTTTAATCAATCTAGTATTTAATATATATGAAGTTAAAGGGATCTATGTTAGTTATAGGCAACACGGTTATTAATTTTTTAAGTATTCTACTATTAATATATAATTAAATTTAGTGGTAAATGTTATCCACCAAAGAATCTCCAAATGTTGCCCTACCTTGTTCATGGTTCCAAACATGTGTGGGCTGTTGATGTATTTGTAACTTCAGAATGTATTCACTTGTATATCTTATGTCTTGTACCTTGATGTTTATTCTGGGAAGTGTCTATAATGTATTTGAGTCATGTCATGCCCTGATGTTCCTATCGGGAGGTTCTATAATGTAAACAAGTCATGTCAATTCAATGTGGGTAACCCTCCTATTGTTCAAGGGTTAAAGTCCCCGCAGTTCTGGGGCACTAGGGTTATTAGACTCTCCTAGAGAAGTCGGCCCTAGTGAGTCATTGTCAAGTTGGGAATTAGTATAAATAGAGAGTGAGCCTCTTTATTTATCACAGACTCATACACACTCACTCACACTCAGTTGTAGCACATAACTGAGGAAGAAGAAGTTGCTGGGGCTAGAAAGAAAGAGGCTACTACTGTCGGGATATCATCTTACTGTTTTTGGGGCTTTGCTATTTGGTGCTGATTCTATCTCTAAGGAAGTTGCGGGGTTTTCTCCTTTATGGTTTCCCCAAGGAAAATATTTGTGTTCATTGTCTTATGTGTTTGATTGTTGTGCTTGTTATTCTCTCAATTAAGATCCTAAGTTAATGCTAGCTTAAATGATAAAAATCTATCATGGTATCAGAGCTAACCTGAGAAGAAGACACTGTGCAGCTGCGGGAACTAGGGATTCCTACTTTTTGGATCTCTCTCCACAGATTTTCAGAAAAAGAAGGTTGGACTGACTCTCCTCCCCACGGCACATCTTTCTGTCGAAGCAGAATGTGATTCTGACCATTTTTAGTTTTTGACCCGACACTAGTGTTGGAAATTAGGGCTTTCCACAGAAGTGAAATTTTTTAGTGAGCCCAGGCCTGGATTGATCTTCTCCTCAAAATCGAAGTTTAGAGATCAAGATCAAAGCATTTGGTTGGAAAGAACTCTGCGAAATTTGAACCCTAATCTGATCTTGAACCAGCACTGCAGAAATTCAGCTCCAGATCCAGATCTGACATCTTGACCTGGTAAGATCTAAATCTTTTGTATTTCCATTTGAGGTTCTCAGTTAAGATGTCTCATCATGCCAAGCTTGATGAAAATCTTGAGGGAGATGATAACTTCCGAGCCTGGAAGTATAGGATCTCCTTGGTCCTGGAAGAAAATGAGTTGGACTCCTACATCAATGAGGAGATTCCAGTTCTAGAGGGAGATGAGGCTAAGGCCTTACACAAGAAGAAGTTGGTTATGGCTAAGAGGATTATTGCTGATTCAATCAAGGATCACCTCATACCACATGTGTCCTCCCTAAAGAAACCTAAAGCTATGTTTGATGCCCTAACCAAATTGTTTGAAGGAAAGAACATAAATTGGAAGATGACCTTGAGGAACCAATTGAAGAATGTGAAGATTCAGAATGCGAAGACCATACAATCATACTTCAAAAGGGTCTCCCAGATTAAAGAACAACTTGAAGCTGTAGATGAAGAAGTGGAGAATGCAGAGATTGTAATGACCACCTTGAATGGTCTCCCTAGGACATGGGACTCTTTCATTCAAGGGATCTGTGCCAGAAAGAAGTTAGTCAAGTTCAACAGACTATGGGAAGAATGATCTCAAGAAGAAGCTTGGATAACAACTCAAGAAGAAAAGATGGGAAGTGAAGATGAAGCTCTCACAGTACAATCCAAGAAAACTAGATCTAGCCACCATAGAGGTAAGTACTCTCATCAAAGGAATAACTTTAGAAAGCCTAGAGATAAGTCTAAGTTCATTTGCTATACATGTGATGAAAGAGGACACTTTGCTAGAGATTGTCCTAGAAACAAAAGTAGCTCTCACAAGAAGAAGGGAAACAAGAGCAGACATCATGCTCATGCTGCAGAGGATGATGAACCTTCCATAAAGAGAAACATACAAGACAGTGATGATTCTTCAAGTGATGAAGAATATGTTCTGATTTTTGCTCTCACGGGAACTATCACACATGGTATCAATTATTGGCTTATAGACAGTGGTGCTTCCAAACATATGACAGGATTCAAGGAATCCTTTGTGAAACTATCTGAACATGAATCACCTCACAAGGTGAAACTCGGAGATGACTACCATTATCCAATAAAAGGTAGTGGTGAATCCTCATACAAGCTAGACTCTGGAAAGTATATCAAGATGAAAGATGTATTGTTTGTACCTAGACTAAAGAAGAACCTCCTCTCCATATCTACATTGGATGCAAAAGGAATGAGGGTTGCATTTGTAGATGGCCAAGTCCTCATGTGGCCAAAGGGAAAGTCTTTCGATGATGCAGTAGTGATTGGGGAACAAGAAGGAGGACTATACAAATTGAAGGGCCAACCAGAACAAGCTTTTGTTCATGACTCGGTAGAACCAAATGAGCTTTGGCATAGAAGGCTTGCACATGTGCATTACAGAGCACTACCACTTGCAAGCAAAGCTGTTGAAGGTCTCCCAGAAATGTAGACATAACATGAAGGTGTATGCAAAGGATGTGCGAAAGGGAAGAACACAAAGAAGACATTTCCAAGTAGCGAGAGCAAGGCAAAAGGAATCTTGGAAATCATCCACTCCGATGTATGCGGTCCAATGTCATCCAGTTCACTAAGCGGGTATGTATACTATGTTTCTTTTATTGATGATTTTTTTAGAAAGGCATGGATATACTTTATGAAGAACAAAGATGAAGTATTCAGCAAGTTCAAGGAATTCAAAGCCTTGATCGAGAATCACATAGAAAAGAATATCAAGACCTTTCGATCAGATAATGGCAGAGAATTCACATCAAATGAATTCAAAGAGCTATGCAAAGACTCAAGGATTAAGAGGGAGTTATCCACTCCATATAATCCACAATAGAACGGTATTGCAGAAAGAAAGAATAGAACGATCATGGAAGCAGCAAGAGCCATGCTTGATAATCAAGATATTCCCATGGATCTATGGGTAGAAGCTGCCAGAACAACGGTATATGTACAGAACCGTACTCCACACAGAGTACTTGAGAACAAGACACTTGAAGAAGTATTCTCCGGCAAGAAACCATAAGTCAGCTTGTATACATACACATTCCGAAAGAAAAGAGAACAAAGTTAGATCCTTCAGGAAAGAAGGGTATATTTATGGGATACTCTGAAAGCTCGAAGGCTTACAGAATATACTTCCCAGGATTCAAGAAGATTGACATCAGTAGAGATGTAACATTTGACAAAGATTCAGCCTACATCAAATCCAGGAAGAGACTGACTGAAGAACCTGAGGAAACAAGAGCACCTAGAATTCATGATACAACCATGAACGAAGAAATTCAAGAAGAAGTTCAAGAATTAGAAGAACCTCAAGAACCTGTAGATCCACCTCAGGAGAAGAATCCTCACAAGAGGAAACCTGCTTGGGTACGTGAAATTATCCAAGGTGCAGAAAGATATGGAGCTTCAGAAGAAACACACAAAGGAAGGAAGAGAACTAGGTCCTACTCCAGTTATGTAGCCCTGCTATGTGACATTATTTATAAAGAACATTCCAACTATGAAGAAGCAGCAGAAAGGAAAGAATGGAAGGATGCTATGATCGAAGAGTATCAATCAATCATGAAGAATGATGTTTGGGATGTTGTCCCAAGACCAGAATGTGACCCAAGGGGTTGTGAATGTGCCCCAAGGGGTTGTGAATGCCATCTTGTAATGATCTTCTTTCCAGATCTGAATCTGGTTGTATCCATAAAAGCCATCCATGAAGGAAAAGACCTGATGTCCAGCATACGCATCAATGATTTGGTCAATGAAGAGTGTTGGGAAGTTGTCTTTGGGACATGCCCAATTTAGATTGCGGAAGTCTGTATAGACGCGAATGGTACCCTGTTTTTAATTCATGGGAACATGATTTGAAACCCACATTGTGTAAGCAATGGAGTAGATGAAGCTGACCGTGCGTAGCTTCTCAATTTCTGCTTTAACCACATCAGCTTTGGAAGGATGGATGGGTCTTTACTTTTGGCGGACAGGAACCACATTCGGCCATGTGTCAATGGGTTCTCTATGATTGATGGATCCAAGCCTGGCATCTCGGTGTATGACCATGCAAAGATGTCCCAGAATTATTGAAAAAGTGATTTGTAGGAAGCGACTTCCTCAGAAGAGTAGGATGCCCCCAGCGTGATCTCTTCAACAATCTTAGGATTGTTTGAGATGTTGATCTTGATAGCGGGCGAGATATTGTCCATGTTCCCCTCTTCAATGGCATCTAGTGCCGAAATGGGGTTTTTGAACCTGTCAACTTTCCCATGGATGAAATCCTTGGTCTCAATTGAAAACTGGTCAGATAACGACACAGGTTCTTCATGGATGAAGAAAGAGCAGTGGTGCATATCATCCCAAGGGTATTCAGGAGTAGTTAAAGCCTCAAGTATCTCCTCGTCATTACTAAAACAACGATTGGATAGGGACGCAGGATCGATTATGGTTTTGTGAGTAGAAGGGTCATTGGAGCTGGACATCATGTAAATGGTCATTGTGTATGAGGAAGGAATCAGAGGGTGGATTTCCTCAATAACGGTGATCTCGGATTCAAGGGAGTGTTTTTGAATATTACTGAGAGCAACCCAAAACTCGACCAAGTCTTGGCAGTGGTGAGAATAATGTCCATACAAACCACAAAGGGTGCATGCATGGTTTGTCCTCAACGACTTGTTCTTGGCCTTTGGCAGACTCAAAAGGTCGACCACCGGAGCGTTTTCTATCGTATCCATGGCATCTAAGTGTGCGCGAAGGAAGGGGATCTCCGGACAGTTTTGGGTTGTGTGACCCTACACATCGCACACAGCGCATGGTTGGATTTGCTGAGGTTCAATAGCTGCTTTGGCATTTTTTCCCCTAGCCCTCTTTGGGTGGGGCAGGATGGTGCCGATGCTGAAGGTGGTTTCTGTGGGCCAGGTGGGGGGCGTGTGTCGACTGCGATGGGATGAATGGGGGCCAACACAAATTGGGGCATTGGGGTTTGAGCTGGTGGATCAAGGTACCACATAGGGATCCCCAATGTAAGATTGGGTAAGTTTAAGGTAGCCATTACTGGCTTGCTCAAAATTCTAGATTGTGGAAAAAGGAAGGAAATTGTATGGATTGGGAGGAAACCCCAATAATTCCCTGGTGACAGTGTTTGAGGTTGAGGTTGTGGATGGGACTGTGGCTACGGTTGGGGTTGCGGCTACGGTTTGGGTGCACTGGTGTTGGATGAGAGCATGTACAAATTCGCCGTCTCGCTTGGTGCTGGTGGAGGTGGTACCAGGGGGAAGGAAGCCGTCATGGAAGTGTCAGCAAACAACCCGGGGCCTACTACTAATAAAGATGGGTTGGTCGCACTATCAAAGGTGGTATCAATAGTAGGGATAACATTAACTGATGCTATTGGCCCCTGCGGATCGTGGTAAGTTAGCTGGTCCACCGTTACGATCTTCCCGTCGTGAGGGAACATCATAAGGCGGGACACGGTGGATGCCACAGCTCTCATAGCGTACATGTAACTCCGTCCCAATAGAACGTTATAGTCCAACTGCGTGTTGACCACCTCTATGTCAATAAACATTGTTTTTTTGGCTAATGATATGGGAACATGTGGGAGGATGCCTTGAGCTTTTGTGGGGTGGACATCATGAGCACACAGAGTAGTAGTAGATGGTTGTTGGAGAGGGGATCCAAGTTTCTACAAGACCAATGTGGACATGGCGCAAGTTGATGCCCCTTTGTCTATAATGTAGTGATGCACGACCAAATTCTGAATGGATATCAAAATTTGGAAGGCAATGGTTGATGGCATTCTGGGCTCTCTGTTGTCCAAATCAAATGTCATCAATTTGGAGTCGGAGGGGTTTATGGAACCAAGCACGTCCAACAATGATTTTTAGTGTGGTGGGCATGTTTTTAGTAATTTGAGAGTGGACATGGCTACAGGTGACTGGGCCAAGTCATCAACGATGCTATAGTTCACTGCAGATCTAGCCGTGGCATTGTTGTCAACCCGCCGCATGGTGGGGCGTGGGGGAAAAGGGGGTAAGTGAAGAGGTATTTTGGTTGTATTGGTGCGACCCATGAGGGGGAATTCATGTGCATAGTGATTGTAGACATCACATAGTTTGCATGGCTGATTCGTTCGTAATGGGGCATTTCATCTAGGTGGGTTGGGTTGTTGGGAATTTTGAGCCAGCTGGCTTGTTTCGGTGTTGCTGGGAGGATTTGACTGTTGGTTGCCTCCTTACGGTTGGTTGTTGCCCCAGTTCCTAGCTTGATTATTTCTGCCTTGCCCTTGTTGGTTGTTGGGGGTAGGTTGGTTGGGATGATTTTGCTGGGTAAAAACTTGTCCCAAGGGTGCTGGTGGGGCTGGGGCGGGGGCTAAAATGACTTGCGCAGGTAGCGTATAGTAGATTGGGAGAGATGGGGGGGCTACAAATCTGACCATTTGTCCTAAATATTGTTGTGTTGGCTAGGTTGGTGCATGGACCTATTGTTGTGGTGCGGGTTGTGCATAAGAGGTTGTGGCTACAGAATGAGACATCAACCTTGAGTAGTCGGGGGGTTGGTTAGGGTGGGCAACGCTAGTGGTGTTGCTTGGCTATGGTGGAATTATAGGAGGTGCCACATGGTTCTGTGGGTGATGGGAAACCGAACCTATAATTCCATCCGTAGCATGCGATGCCCTCAGTGCATCGTGGTGGTAGGTATCGACATGTGGAGCGTCAGGAAGAATGGTGTACAGGTACCCTGACTAAGCATAAATTAAATCAAATTTTTGTGCCTTCAATATGGCCTCTTCCTCAGACTAGGGGCGCTTAGAGGTGATGTCCTTAGCTATGGGTGGTAGGAAGGTCTTTAGAAACCAATCGAGGAATATCCTATCTTCCAGCTGAATCTTGCACAAGCTCTGACGTCACCGCCATTCACGGATGTGGTCGGTTATGTGAGTTGCCGTATTTTGGTGGCAAGATAGGAGTATCTCCGTGCCCTCATCATAGTGGACAGGGAGTTGTAAATACTGTAGGAACATGAAGGCTAAAGAGTTAAATATTGGGTAGGCAGTTTGCGGAAGCTCAATGTACCACTTGGCCGCAACACCTGTGAGGGTGCGCTGGAACAACCTGAGTATGATTGAGTCATCCATGATGTTGTTTAATGAGCACCATAGATGAAATGGCATGATATGGTTTTGGAGGCACTCCCCTTCCTTCCCTTCAAACTTTGGGATGTCTAATGGGAGCTTAGTTGGCATAGGAGGCCAATGGGGTTGGTGGCATATTGGGTCATTGGTTAATTTAGCCAAATTAGGTAAGTTGAGGTGTGCCATGAATGGGAGATTAGCCCCAAGGCTGGTGTGGGATGGGTTGGCAATGGCACTGAATTTTGCGGGAACTTGGTGTCCTTGCGTGACTAGGGGTACCTGAAGTTGACTTCCTGCGATAGGGATAGCCGAGATGGTGTTGGACGGGCCACTGTCCCCAGGTATGAGAGGTGGTATTGTGGTACCAACTGGGCCACTGCCCCCAAGTGTGAATTGGGGCACCGTGGGAATGACATGGCCACTGCCACTAGGTGTAAATGGTGGTACAGTAGTAAGGGTGGGGGTTGGTGTGGGCTCGCTACTGATGGGTAGCTGACTTATAATGGTATGCATCGTAACACTGGGACCGCCAACAAGGATGTTGGTGATGAGGTGAGGCATGGAAGTGGGTCTGCTACCTCTCAACATCCCGAAAAAAGGATCCGAGTTTGCGCTGGCCATGGGGCTAGATGGTGCAGTATGCAAGTGTGGCTCAGATTGGTATGAATCCGAGTCATATTCAGAGGCTGTGTGCCCTTCGGATGGTGAAGAGGAGGAGTAGCATGATGGATCAATTATGTCTGTCTTGTAGTAACCGGTAATGAATATATGGACCCCGATTTAATGGCTTCCTAGTGGCTTATAGGTGGTCGCTTGGCCACTAAGACTGCCAGAAGACACCGCTTGGATTTTTCCTCACAGGATTTACTAGTCAATCAGAAGGGGTCATTGTCCTATTTCACTTAGCAATTCCTCTCATTGGCCAGTTACTTTGGGGTTCTTGTGGTACTCCTCATAATGAGTTTTAGGGCATAGCCCAAGCACTTCCCATAGTTTATGGTGATCAGGGACTTATGTCCTCAGATTGCAATATTTGACTTAATGTAAAGTGATTGATTTTAGTGGTTGGCTCGGCGTCATGAACCTAGTTTGGTTGATTAGAATGGTGTGGTTGTGTGCACTTTTGTGAATGAGTTCTATTTATTTTAAATCCTTTTTGAAATTATATGGTGAGTAATCAAGGTTCTGGTTTTTTCTGTGAAGCAATGGGAAACCTGTAAGGTGGAAAACCAGTAAAAATAAACAGAATTGTAAGTGCAACTAAAACTTAAACAATGTCAATCTGTAACATGTCTACCTTGTCCTTGTATACATGCTAGGCCAAGAAAGGGTGTTGGGCTCTCCTTAAAGTGGGAACAAGCCCACCTGTAGTTCCACAGATCACCCTTCAAGTGCAAGGTTGGTCAACAATGAGGACACAAACACCGTGAGACCCCCAACAGTCTTCACCCCCTCTACCTTCCAAGTCACCTGTTTTTAATGGCTTAGAGCAATAACACTGACAGGTTCCCATTACTACACTTTCTCAAACCTTCGTCTTATCTTAGAATACCCGGAAGGGTGATGAATCGAGTAGAGGAGGAAGGGATGGGCAAGGAGGTTAATTTCTGGTTATTTTTAAGAATGAAAGGCTGAAATCAACTTGCAGAAATTGAACTAAGCTTTAAACATATTTGCATTTGTGAATAGTCAACCACATAAACAACTGAACTAAAAAACTACTTGCAGACAAAACATGATGTTGGACAGAGGCGACTGAGCCGCACAGATGGTCCGAACAGAAGAAAACAAGTAATCCAAAAGTCAAATCGCTCCTTTCGGGGCAAATGTGGCAAATCCAAAAGTTTACAATGTTAAAGTTTAAAAACGGATCACACACATGTAGAAGACATGTTTTTGTGGGGATGATTGTGATCAAACCGTGAGGAATTAACTCAAATGGTTGAAAACACACTTTCAAAACATGCCCATTTACCCCTATTTGTGGACATATTTGCAAATTGATCAACAATTTAGGAGGAAAACATGATCGAACAGAGGTGAATTTTCTAGAAATTCAATTCGGTCGTTTTCCATAATTGAATGAACCAGATATCTGGGGATTATCAAAGAAGGACTGACGGTAACTGGTACTGTGGATGAACAAGTTCAGGTCGGCCTTGTGAGGGCTCGACTAGTAGCGGAAATGAAAGAAACTAGAAGAGAAACTACTTAAGCAATTATTTAAAATTCTACAGAAACTATTAAAACCCAGGGATCCGGTGGGATCGACCTAGTATGGTCTCCAAAATGCAGCTGGGAAAAAGCCCTAGCTACATGCAGAAGCACGTACCTTCTGTCTATAGGATGGAAGGATAGAGTTTGTGGATAAAACAAAGAAAAACCTGCAACCCATTGTTAGAGACAAACAAAGAAAAGTTAGATTTTTATCATTCAAGCTAGCATTATATTAGGATCTTTAACTGAGAGAATAACAAGCACAACAATCAAACACAAGAGACAATGAACACAATGTTTTTCCTCGGGGAAACCATAAAGGAGAAAACACCGCAACTTCCTCAGAGATAGAATCAAAACCAAAAGAAAAACCCCAAAAACAGTAAGATGATCTCCCGATAGCAGTAGTCTCTTTCATTCTAGTCCCAACTACTTCTTCTCCCTCAGCTATGCGCTACAACTGAGTGTGAGTGAGTGTGTGATAAATAGAGAGGCTCACTCTCTATTTATACTAATTTCCGACTTGACAATAACTCACTAGGGCCGACTTCTCTAGGAGAGTCTAATAACCCTAGGGCCCCTCAATTGTGGGGACTTTAACCCTTGATCAATAGGAGGGTTACCCACAATGACTTGACATGACTTGTTTACATTATTGAATCTCCCGATAGGAACATCGGGGCATGACATGACTCAAATACATTATAGACACTTCCCGGGTCACTGGGTCATCATCATAGGCCATTATGCCTTGGATCTTTTTGGAAGAGGGCCACCATGCCCAGACTTTGAAGATGCCTCTCCACAGGTAGGGTTGGTGTGGAGTCCGACTCAACACACCAAGGTATGGGCAAATGGGTGAAATGAGGTGAATGGAGTGAATGGGGTGAATGGGGTAAATGACTTGAGAGTGATGGTCTCTCAAGGCATTCATGCGACTATAGTAATAGAAGGTAAGGGAATAGTCATGAGTAATGGGGACCCCCACCCCTCCTTTTATAGTTTTCTCACATTTTTAGGGTTTTAAGCCCCTGGTTAGGGTTTTAAGCCCCTGGTTAGGGTTTTAGGCCCTACCTAGGGTTTTAAGCCCCCTTTCTCTTATTTTTAGCTCCTTTTGGGGTTTTAAGGCCCTTTTAGGAATTTTAGCTATTTTTTGGAGGCTTTAGCCTCTTTTTGAGCTTTTTAGCTCCTTTGTGAGCTATTTTTGGCTCTTTTGGGGTTTTTTAAAAGCCTTTTTTGATTATTTTAGCCTTTTGTGAGAGAAACATAGGTTAAATGTGGGGGTGGGGGTACAATGGGTTAGGAAATAGATGTAAGGTGTTGTAGGGCTTGTAGACCAGGTTAGGAAATTTTTTGCGTTAACAGACTCAACCTAACTGCATGGATAACAAGATGTGTCTAAGTCAATATCAGAGCTTAATTAGCTATCTCTAGTTGTCTAAAACAGTGCTTCAGTCAGTTAGAATCAATTAACTAGTCTAACTGAATGTGGCAAGTGAGGAATTGCGCCTTCCCACATGCAGTTAATCAATGATTGGCACTAACTAAATATAATTGGATGTAACTGAATGTAACTGACTCCTAACTAGGCTTGACTAGTCACCAGCTGAACTCAACTGAAGGAGGTTGGCTCTAGCACTCCCAGTGGCTCCTAAATTGTAGGGATTGGTCTAGGAGGTGCCTAAACTGATGCATGCAAGTGTAGTCAGTGAAATTTATCCTCAAATAGTGTCGACCACACTCTAGTAAATGGTACATGTGGCCCAATTAGGCCATGTGGACTCAATGGTGCTAGTGACTCAATAATGACTGAAAAGACTCTTATCTTAGGCATAATTGACCAAATTGGACAAGGGAGGATTATAATCGTAACACCCCCCCTGAATGATAAATTGGAAAATTTATGGGCCATAGTAACTAAGACCACAGTTCACCCATTGCAACTAAAAGCAAGAATAACTGCTTAATACAAACAAGGAAATGGGGAAAAAACCACATGGGATAAAAACCTCCCCTCAAACTAAGCAGGTAGAATCATGATTCAAGTTAAAAAAACTTGAGAAAATGTTGTTGCAACCTTCATCTCTATGGTGTAGCGAAGCAACATGCATGTTGTTATACGCACAGGTATTCTGGGGCCTAACATGTAGACATATCCATCTTCTCCCAAAATGATGATAGAAGGAAGGAGGAATGTAACCTTTTCCTCTTTTTGGATGAAGATGTGTATGATCCACTCCATTCTTTTGAGAGAAGTGTAGCTAATTAGACCTTGCCATCTAGCATCTCACGGGGATTTTGTTGCATATCTCTGAAGGGGTTGAGCTTGCATGACATAGCGCAAGGTTCTCTTTCTGAAACTGATCTTTTGTCCTCTCTGTGTCAGATGGATTTCCAGTCATGTTCCTAGATACCCCAATAACCTTTTGTGCCCATTTGGGATTAGGATTGGGAGTAGGGACTGGATTTGGACCTGAATCACCCTGAATTTCAATTTCATAAACTGATACAACTAGTTCTGCTTCAGATTTTGAAATACTAGTGGAAATTGCAAAAGGAGTAGATGTAATGTTTTTAACTCCTCTTTCAAGTGGCAGCTAAGAGTGCATTGGATCTGAAAATGGCAGGAAGTGTGAGAATTCATATGCCTTGGAGGCATGATTTGCAGCACCCTTCGCTATGATGTTCCCAGTAGAGATATATGTGATCTCCATCGAGTCAGGACCAGATATCACTCGCTTTGGAGGGCTAGTGTGAGTCATCTGGTATACAGATAACAGATTTGCAGCTTAGGAGGGCACACAAAGTCCATCTTTGAAATTTCCATGTTCAAACTTGATGTAACCCTTCCCTTTGGATCGAATTTGACTTTCATCACCCATGTGAATACTAAGGCCATCCATAGACTGTAAAGAAGAGAATGATTCTCTGGATGCAACCATGTGATTGGAAGCTCCTGAATCAATGAGGAAAACATGTGTTCTTGATCAACTAGCCTTTAGTGCATGGCATCTCTCATCATGTTCTTCAGTTTCTTATCTATGGTCATCCTTCCTTGCGCTAGCAGGTACAATGATGTTATTTTTATCTAGAAGAAGAGCCATTTGATCAATTTTTCTTCTCATATAGAAGCTTTCTGGATGAAATCCCCTTCCACAGTAAGAACATAGGATCTTTCCTTCGCCATTCTTCTTGCTTCTGCTTGATCCTGAGGGTTTATCTGATTGCTCCTTCTCCATAGGAGGCTCATTATTTTGCTTCCCCTTACCATTCGTAGCTTTGGGTCCTCGAGAAACCAACGCTTGATCTTTGGAAGATCTGATGATCCCCATTTGGACCAACTTGTCATGCTCATTGGTGAGAGACTCAATGAAGGCATTGAGAGTTGGAATCTTCCAATTCGATGTTGTGAGCTTCCGGGTATGAAAGGTTGATACAAATACTGAGTAATATTTGCCAAGTTTTGAGAGGATGAAAGAATGAGTTGATCATCCTCCTTCTCAACTTTACATAGGCTCAACTGGAGCACCAGGTGCTTGAATTCGGTGAAAAAATCATTTTGAGTTTCGAAGTTTCTCGGGTGAAGAGAAATCAACTCATTCTCTAGTCGATAGATCCTCAGTTCATCTTGCTTATCAAATAGGGAAGCAAGTTGACCCCAAATTTCCTTAGGAGTCTTCAATCCAGTGACATGGAAGAGAAGATCCTTAGAAATCGAAAGGTATGGAAATCCAAAATCTTCATCAAGCTTATTCCAGTATTTTTCTTTGTCAACATAATGAATCAACTCTACCTCCATCTCCATTGTGACTTTGTAGAGTCCTCTGGAGTGAAGCTAAATCTCAATGTCCCGCCGAGGCTCTGATACCATATTAAATTGAGCTCACAGGAGTCTATGAACCAAGGAAAAACTCACAAATATATTTCAGAGACAAATTTACCCAAAATATGATATGAAACATTTCAATAATGATTTACAACTATATATGCTTTCGTTGAACAAAACTAAAAATGGATAATTAATCCAATGTAATAAATTTGTATTAACAACTAGTCAATTTGAATACATGAGAGAGAAATTCAAATTGATTGACTCAACCTAATGGCATGGATAATAGGATGTGTCTAAGTGACTATCAGAGCTTAACTAGCTAGCTCTAGTTGTCTAAATCAGTGCTTCAGTCAGTTAGAATCGGTTAACTAGTCTAGTTGAATGTGGTAGGTGAGGAATTGTGCCTTCCCACATGCAGTTAATCAATGACTGGTGCTAACTGAATATAATTGGATGTAACTAAATGTAACTAACTCCTAACTGGGCTTGACTAGTCACCAACTGAACTCAACTGAAGGAGGTTGGTTCCGACATTCCCAGTGGCTCCTAAATTGTAGGGATTGGTCTAGAATGCGCCTACACTGATGCATGCAAGTGTAGTAAGTGGCAAGTAACCTCAAATAGTTTTCCCCACACTTTAGTAACTGGTACATGTGGCCCAATTAAGCCATGTGGACCCAATTAACCAAATTGGACAAGGGAGGATTATAATCCTAACACCAATTGATATTGTAAGGTTGAGGATGTGGAGTGGTGACAAGACCAAGTCTCTTCATGAGATATTCATAAACTAAGTTCTTATGTCTACCATTATCCACAATCAGATGTAATGGATTTTTCTGAACCCATATTTGTGAATGGAATAGGCGTTGTCATTCTTCCTCATCAACGACAGTTGAGGCTGTCAGAGTGGTCAATTTTGAAGTCAAAAGGGTCAATAAATTTGGGTCGGATTCTACCTGGGATTTATCGAAAAAGTTGGATGTCGACAAAATTTCCAAAAATTTCTTTCGAGCTTTGCATTTTGAAGTATCATGCCATGACGAATTATGATAATCACACGATTTCCCAACATGAGATTTCTTACTATGTTCCCTTTTGTCTTTCTGAGAGTGTTTCATGTGATAGTCTAGCTTTGGAAGAGTCGGATGAGAAGGTTGTCTTGACTTGTCGGAGTCCGCTGTTGAATTTTTGTCGGATGTTCGACCTATTGTCTTGGTCGTGAAACATGATTTTCCTTTTTTTTAAGTTTTAAGCTTGGTGGCGTAATGGAATGCATCCGCGAGCGTACTGACAAGCAATTTCTCTTCTTCTTAGATGTCAAGTCTAGTCATGAGTCGATAAAACTCATGGGTATAATTTTGGACAGACTGGTCTTTCCATTACCTTAGCTACTGCCACTTCCTATATTGTTGTTCAATGTACTTGGGTGGGTAGAACTCCTTTCGGACGTACACGACAAATTTATACCATGTGTCTATGGGGTCTTCTTCTCATTCCATATTTGTCTATAGATTCTCCCACTAGCAATGCACGAAGGTCGACATATTTAAGGATGCAATGGTGATCTTTTCCACTTAGGACAGTTGATTCACGGAGTAGTAGCATTCAAGTTGTTGTACCCAATTATCGACGGATCCCGCGTCAAACTTTCCTTCAAGATTCATTATGTCAAGATTCATTTGCACTTTGAAGGGGATGATTTTATCAGAGTGAGGTATCGTAGAGGATTCTATGAATTCCAAAGTGAATATGATGAAAATATCACTGAACTGGGCGAACATTTCGGTTCGCTGATGAGCCAATGGTTTTTCTATGAGTTGCTCTATCTCGTTAGTTGCATGTCTATTGTTTGTTTCTTCGACCATCTTCTCTAAAGTCAAAGATAGTGCTTACTTGTATTGCGAGCATGTTTGAACATGAATAAGTCAGGTAGCTTTAATAGAAGTGTCTATAGAACTTAAGATATGAATCTTGCTTTGATACCAATACTCTGGGTTCCCAGATGCGTGTAGGGGGACAATAGTTTGATTGAATGAATTGATCACCGTTATGGAATAAGCATATAAATAATAAGAAAAATAGGAAATACACTACATAGACAAAAATGATAGACACAGACAAAACGCAAGAATTGAAACCAATCTTTGCTATTCGACTACTACTGTATGATGCAGAATACTCTCTTATACATTGATTGCTTGTATATTACAATAGTGTACATGCTTATATAGAACGCTGAGACACTTGGGCGAATACCCTTTACATTCATTTACAAAGAAGTTAGAATGGTTCAGAAGTTCAACCATTACAGGCGACTGGAAGATAGAGAGACATTCTATCATAGTAGTGTCGAGATGCTGAAGTCGACGCTGCATGTCAAGGTGTGAAACCTATCGAGATTGTGTCAAGGTTCAGACTTGTTGAACTCAATGTTTAACCTGTCAAAATTGACAAACCTGCCAACTGCTGAGTGGATCATTAACCAAAGTACCTTATAACTTTAATAAATCCATCATTTTTTCCTAATTATTCCCTAAACCTTTTTAAAGGTAATGAGGGATTAAATGAAATATTAGTGAAAAATTGAATTTTGGGACATGTGTCGCCAAGATTTTACAAGGGCATGAAAAGTTGTTGGAAGGTTTCCGATGGAGATTACGCAACAAGGAAATGGTGCGTAAGGGAGAGAGAAGAGGGCGATAAGCAAAAAAAATGTAACAAAAGAACACACAGCAAGGAGAAACTAAGAGGAGTACGAAGGAAGAAGCTGGTTAAGGAAAAATTACAGAAAAACGTAGAGTGCATTGTGAAGGGACCGAGATCAATGAATCTGAGCATTGAGAATGAAAGATAAATTGTTGTGCAACATTAGATTGATGTAGTGATGCAGTTAATTTTTTCCTAGTGATGAATTCATGGTAATTGGAATCACTGTAGGACACGTATAGTCCATTTCCAGATCGAAATCTCCAATTGTCGACCATATATTTTGGCAGTTGGGTTGGTTGAGAGAAACTACAAGCCCAAGCTTGGTTGATAGTGTTTGTTGTTGTAAAAAATTTCCCTTGGTTTTGCCTCTAGTAACACCAGTGAAATGGAAAAGGTGTGAGAAATTCCCTTGGTATATTTCTATCACAGATGCAGTGATGGTTATCACTATGGTGCTAGTTATAATGAAGCTAAGGGGAATAATTGCACAGTTGGCATGGATTTGGTGAAAAACCAGAGAATCATATTGCCAAGTGAGGAAAATACTGAGAGAAAATTGAGACCGGTGAGAGCTTATGGTGAATGCAAGAGTTCCAGTTCAAGGGTGGTCTTTGAAAGATGAAATAATATAGGCTGAACATAGACATATGGTTGGGTGTAGCATGGAAACCACAGATCCAGTTGCCACCCATTGTAAATAGATAAGTAAATAAACCAAATGATGAATTAATATGGATAAGTACACTCATTTATGTTGAATGTATAATGTGTGGAAAGAATGATTTTCATGATTGAATGCCTAATAAGTGAATGGTCAAGCAACTGTATATGAAGTTGCTAAATTATTGGTTAGTGGTTAAGAATTATAATTAATATTTAAAGATGATATTGTATTTGACTTATCATAGTTAATAATGATGGTGTATATTTACTTTTAACAAATTTTAAATATTTTAAAGTTTAAAGCTTTATAAAAATGAACTAATTTCATTAAAAATTGGTTTGATGTAAGAAAAAACTATATTTTATATTTGTATTAAAAATATATAAATGCTGTTAAAAATCATGTTTGAATATATATACTAGCACATTTATATTATTTGTGGTTAGATTATGTCGATATAGATTAAATGGTTGAGAGATAGTTATGAAATGGAAAACAATTTGGAAATATTTTTTTAGTTAAACGACTTCAACTGTGAGTTATCTATGCCTAGCGACATGTTATCACCCAAATTCTTCAGGTTATCCATTTATCAACTATATATATATATATATATATATATCTCACAATCTTCTAGTTATCTGTCATGAACTGTTGGTTATTCATTCATCAGCTATGAGTTATCCATTCATCAGCTAGCTACCAATTACTTTTTACATTCCTTTTTTTATAATTGTTTATTTCGAATTTTGAACGACTGCAATAAAATCAATTTCGACTGTACACTTGTCTCATCCTCATCCATAGATGAAAAAGCATAGGCCATAGTCCACCCCAAATCTCAAATAAAAACGTCTATCAACGTAATTAAAAAATGAGATAGCATATCATATTATATGATTAATATCATGCCTAATACAACTTAATAATATAATAACCATTATATTTCACTCAATTTTATCACAATTTTATAATCTTTACCAATTTTGAATATATATCATAAATGTCATGCCTAATGCAACTTTATCATAATTATATAATCTTTATCAAATTTAAATATTTATCATTAATGTCATGCCTAATGCAACTTAACTTAATATTATAACAATAGTTTTATTACTAATATTTATATAATAATATAATTATATAGTCTTTATCATAATTTTGTAATTTTTGTGTACATTTTCTTAATCATTAATAATTTTGTTTATATTATGAAATTCTTAATTAGATTTTTTTTAAACTGCAACTTTATTTATTTATATAAACAAGTTACAGGTAAACAAAAACTGTAAATTTTTATTAAATGAAACCAAAGTTTCGTTTAAGACATTCTTTAGATGCTATATAAGTTACATGGTTCTCATACATTTTGTCTAAAAACATCTTAAAAAACAAAAAAACACCACTTATCAAATCTTCATTGTAATATTACACCATCATATATCAAAATGAGGTCCTAAAGTTTCGAATACTCTCTCTGCTATCATTAGACTTGACACGTTGGATCTTTCCCCAAGGATTATGAAATGGAGCATGATAATACTCCGAAGCAATTCCATCCACCTCCACCATTATGTATCAGCTGCCATGTTGCATGGTCAACCCATTCTTTAATAATTCATTTACTTTAAAGTTTCTTTCTCCATGGGTAAAAGAGACCCTCTTCATAGTACAATATTTTTTTCTTTCACTTAACCTAACAATAATTAAAGAACACTAAACTATGTGTAGTTATTTGTGTTCGATCTAAGGCTAGCGCTGAAATTTATTTTGTGTTCCTTCCACATATTAAGTGTTCTTCCCACACCACATGTACAAGGGCCTTCTTATGTTGCTCCATCAAAAAATGCTCAAGGGACATTCCAATCAATCAATTTCCTCTATATGCACCCAACGAATTGTGCTTATTAAATTGCTTTGTGGGAAGCAATGAAGAATGGCAATACTTTGTCCTGCACATTAGAGTGGGGAAGTGGATGTGTCCTAAAAAAGTAGATGTTTCTCGTTGTCCATATTTGCAAGGCTGCAATTAGAGGTAGTGTCTTGTAGTCACTCGATGACGGATTATAACACCCAAACTGTAAACATTGAGACACCATATGCCCAACCCAGTGTTGAAATTTGATGGGAAAATAGTCGTCATTTACCATTTTACATGTCAAAATACTGCCACTTTATAAAATTAAACATCATTAATGAAATGCGAATTTTAATTTCACTTGTCATTTTAAAGTGCATTTTTATTTTTACACGTCATTAATATCTATATCCCAAGCCCATATATATATATATATATATATATATATATATATATATATACACATATACATATATATATATACACATATATACACACACACACACACACACACACACACACACACACACACACATATATATATATATAAAATATGAAAATCTTAATTGACTCCATCATGGTTTTTTGGGCCCATGGTATTTGGTGGCCCATGGTAATGACCCATTGTACTGCTTGTGAAGAAGCTTATTTAAAGGTTTCTGGGATCGACATTCTTTGTCATTATGTGTGTGCTTGGTTTCATCATTATGTTTATTATGTTTATAAAATTTTTGTTTTTGTATTATATGAGGCAAGGATATGAGAATTCAATGTTTCATATGGTTATTATAAATGTTATGGCATAGAGAATAGTGAGGTGCTCTAGAGCACAGTATGAGGGAGATGTTATAATGCGTAACATTGTGTAATGTTATGTAACTTGCTATTCCTATAAAAAACAAAAAATGCAAATAATGTCGGGTTAAACACAAAAAATAAATTATATTGATTTCATCGTAAACCTATGACCCTATGTAACATGCGGTTCCTATAAAAAAACTAAAAATGCAAATGATGTCAGCTTAAAAAAATAACAAATTATATTGATTCCATCTTAATCATCTTAAACCTAGAATGTCATGTAACATGCAATTTCTACAAAACAAGAAATAAAAATGCAAATGAAATGATATCCACTAAACAAAACAAATAAATTATATTGATGTCATCTTAAACCTAGAATGCTACTATAAAAAAAATGCAAATAATGTCAGCTTAAACAAAAAATAATAAATTATATTGATTTCATCTTAAACTTAGAACGTTTTGTAACATGTGGTTCATATTAAAAAAGAAATAAAAATACAAATGATGTCGGCTTAATATATATATTGATTTCATCTTAAACATAGAACTTTATGTAACATGTTGTGGGTAACAAAGAAATAAAAATGCAAATGATGTCAACTTAAACAAAAAAAATAAATTATATTGATTTTCATCTTAATGCTAGATGTATCAACAATGAGGGATCAAATATCTTGATGTGTAAAAAATTTAAGATAAAAACAATTATACATTAAGAAATTGGATCCTTCTCGATGCTTGATAGGCCTAAGTTTAAGATGGACCTATGTTGGTTTTAAAACAAATCAACTCTTATTATGACAGGTAAAATTAAGATTTAAACATAAAGTGAAAGGCAATGTTAAAATTAAAATTTTATAAACAATTATTGAAGTGCAAGGTAGGACGCCAAATTTCAACCTTGATCCAACCCATTGACAATTTAAGCGAAGTAACAATGCAATTTCGTTCTAGACTTCATGCATAAAACTACAATCAACTATTAGATGAAAATTTGTCTCCTCTTTGCATTTACACAGATAACATCTATCATTCCCAACACAGTTCTTCCTTTGCATCACGTCCCAAGTTAGTGCTTTGTTATGAAACAAAAAGCACATTAAAATTTTAGCCTTAGGGGGACAATGGAATTTCCAAATAGCCGGCCACCACCACACAGGTTCTCCTATAAGATACGAAGATAATAAGTTATCATAACTTTCTTTGGGAGAAGAACAACCATGAGGATCAAATGTCCAAACAAGAGAATCTTGACATTGTTGAAGACACAAATGACATAGCTTTAAGCAAGCAGTGGAGGCTCTCCACTGAATACAGTCCCCATCCATGAAGCCAAGATGAGAGGTGTTTAGCCAACCTTGTCCCAATATAGAGGAAGCAACATGATTTGTGAATTGATTGAGTGTATACAACCATTTGAGATGTAGTTGCATAACCATATGGTTTAGTAAGATAGGTTTAAACCTGCTTCCTATTTAGGGATCTTCGCCCACTTGTATGTTATGGTTATCTCCCACTCTCCAAGTGAGTCCATTACAGATCGGATTGAAAGAGAGAATAATTGTTTTTCAAATAACAAATTCATTTTGAATTGATCTATGTGGATTATGTATCCATTGAAGAACTGTAGCTAGAGTCATGTATGTCTAGTGAATTGCGTCCCTCCATAATTCAGATCCATTGATCAATCTCCAAACACTTTTCACCGTCAATACCTTTGAGAATGCTAAATATTTATGTTTCCCCAACCTCTTTGGAATTTAGGAGTTGTTATTGTTTGCCACTTTACCCATGCTATCCCTTGTAGATCCAACCTTCCAAACCAAAAGAACAGAAAACTTAATTTCCTAATCTTATCAAAAAATCCTCTTGGAATCCAATATAATGACATCCATAACACATGTGTTGCCTCTAGCACAACTTTCACCAATACCAACCTCCCTCATTTGAAAATACAACATAATCTCCAATTTGATATTAATTTCTCACATTTTGCTATCAACTAGTCCCAATCCTTTTTTAGTTAAGAAGTAGGTTTTAAACGAAAGCCCAAGTATTTTAGTCCCTCATCAAAATCTATCGATTGGTACTTGAATATGGTCATGAAATAGAGCATGTCATATTCCTCAATCCCTTCACCTATGATCATAGATTTTCTCTCATTCACCTTCATTCTTGTAGCCATGCAAAATAACTCCAAAAAATCGAAAAGTTTTATAGATCTATCATCAACCCATCATTAAATATAAGAATATCATCAATAAATAATATCTGAGTAACCCAAAATCTACCTCCTATTTTCAAACCTTTATATCAAGTTATCCTTTTTATTTTTTTAATATACTTCTATTGAAGCCTTTTTCTATTACAAAACAAAAACAATAATGAAGTAAAAAGACAACCTTATACCTCGCATAGGTCGAAAGAACCCAAATGTTACACTATTAATAATAAAAAAATTACAAATATCATGCATCCCATTAGCCATCTAAATCAACACAAAGAAAGATACATATCATGCATCCCATTACCCATCTAATGAAGGGCAACCTAAATCATCAGCATCCTCAAATAACACTTATTTACCCATCATATGTTTTTCAAAGGTCAATTTTGATATGGCTATTCTATAAATAAAAAATTAAAAAAAAACAATTTTTTAATTAATATTTATAAATTTATAAATATTATTAAATTATAGTTTTCACTATTCCACTGTGTATTGATTCATTGAAAATCTTTAATTTTTATGAAAAGAATATTATTTAAATGTTTTAATGATTTGATTTTTTAATTATTGTTAATGTTTTTTTTTAAAAAAGGTTGTTAAGAATTATAAAAATTACAATCTTTTAAAATCTATTTGTTTTAATGATTTGATTTTTAAATTATTGTTAATGATTTTTTTTAAAAGAGGTTGTTAAGAATTATTAAAATTACAATCTTTTAAAATCTATTTTTAAATGTTTTTTTTTTAAATCACATTCACTGTTTTTATTTTTCTATAATGATATAATGGAAATTGTAAATTTTATAAAAATACTATTAATGATTTTTTTAAATTGATGAAGGTAATAGTAAATGTTTATTATATTAATTTTAGTATATCAAAATGTAAAGAAAAATTAAAAATTTGATTATATAAATTGGATGACTATTTTTTTCTTTAAAATTCGGTATTTTGCAAAATTAAAATTTAAATGTATTTAAATAGATATTTTGAAGGTAAAAATGGAAAATCACCCAAAGTTTGAGAACTTGATAGCTGTAATCTCGATTTTGGAAAATCTCGAGCAAAGTTTTTCAAAATCGTGCCAATTTTTTTTCCTTTTCCAACTTAAATTGTCAAAAATTTAAACTATTTGTTTAATTTACTTTAGAATTTGATTTAATTTGATTCTTATTATTTATTATATTACAAAAATGTATATTAAAATATGATAATATTCTAGTAAAAAAAAATTAGAATTATTTTGGTTTCTTAAAATTCCATTAACTATTTGGACGACTTTAAATTTTTCTTATAATGTAATTACACTGATAGACATTTTATTTTATATTTGGGGTGGACTACGACTTATGCTTTTTCATCTATGGATGAGGATGAGACGAGTGTACTCTCGAGATTGATTCTATGGTAGTCGTTCAAAATTCAAAATAAACAATTACTAGCACACCCACAATTTGTGGCTTGATCACGTCGGTAGGGATCAAATAGTTGAGAGATAGTTATGGAATGGAAGATAGTTTGGAAATATTTTTTTATTCTTCATATCCTTCTAGTTAAACGGGTTCAAGTGTGAGTTATCCATGCTTAGCTACATGTTATCACCTGCATTCTTCTTGTTATCCATTTATCAACTATCAATTATTTTTTATATTCTTTTTTCTTTTTATCTCACATTCTTCTAGTTATCTTCCATGGAGTGTTGGTTATCCATTCATTAACAATGAGTTATCCATGCATTGCTATCAGCTATTTTTTATATTCCTCTTTTTATAATTGTTTATTTCAAATTTCGAACGACTGCCATATAATCAATCTCGTCCATACACTTGTCTCATCCTCGTTCGTAGATGAAAACGCATAGGTCCTAGTCCACCCCAAATCTCAATTAAAAACGTCTATCGACGTAA
>LPNX010331225.1:1144513-1161763 GCA_001517045.1 Pseudotsuga menziesii
CCCAGCGAGATTCGAACCCAGGTGGGGAGCGCAACAACCAAATCTCCCAACCACCCGAGCTACGCCCAATGAATGGATGGATAACTAGTAGATGCATGGATAACTCATAGATGATTAATGAATAACGAACAGTTCATGGCAGATAACTAGAAGAATGTGATATATATAACAAGAAGAATGTCAGTGATAACATGTAGTGAGGCATGGATAACTCAAAGTTGGACCCGCTTAACTAAAAGAACGTGAAAAATATTTTTTTTTCCCAAATTGTCTTCCGTTTCATCGCTATCTCTCAACCATTTGACCCATATCAGTATGATCCAACCACAAACTATGTAAATGAGCTAGTATTTATCTATTCAAAGATCATTTCCAAATATGAGTAAAATATATTATTTAAATAAAGTTTGAAGATATTTTTCTAGTTTTCATTAATTTTATAAAATATAGTCTTATAAACTTGTAGCATTAAAGTTCTTTCAAATTTATGACCATGGATAAGTTCGTGTTAAATATTTTATTATTATTTAAAATAAAATTATTATACAAATTATTTTGATAAATGATTCACATATTTTTAAATTATAAATATTATTTGTTTTACATTTAAATATAATTAAGAACCATTACTAATTTAAATAATTTTTTATGTCTTTAACATATAGTTTTCGTGTTTAAACATATTTTTTAATTTTTTTTATATAAGTATTAGGTTTTCAAATATATTAAATATTGTTTATTATTATTATTATTATTATTTTTAACAGAAATTGTAAAGTATTTATATAATTAAAAAGGGTTGTGCACAGTCATTTAGTAAAATGTTATTGAAAAAATGAAAGTAGGAAGCTGAGATAGAGTATCTACAAAAACTACTAACCGAGATGAAAACCATCTAAAGCAGACATGATATTTCCTATTGTGCACTATTACTGAAGTAGAGTATATATGTATGACCTGCTGGTTCAAGATAATACAAATAAACATAAATAAAGCATTGGGAACTATTTTTGTTTTCCCCAGAACCCCACAAGCTAGGTGACTGAAAATTCTTCCATTGGCTGAGCTGCTTCTCCAAGATGATCTTGGCAATGGCTGCATTGGTTCATTTGAACGAGCTTCTGAAGGTCTTCTTTGATGAAATCAGCCTTGCCCATCAACTCTCTAAGGGCTCTGTCGTGATCATCTATGCGTGGGTCATGGCAGTTGATTTGGTAGGACACATGTCACATGTCAGAAACCATATGTTTAACGTCTGAAGCCATCTCCCTATTATCCGAAATACCCATTGCATCATAATCTGAGATCCTGCGAATGTGTAACTTGAGGTCATCTTGACCTGCCTTAAGGTTGGAGTACCACGAACCCGAGCCTTTGCTTGCCATTGAATTTCTTGCGAGCCATGGAGAGACCTGACTGGTGAAAGCGCTACTAAAAGACAGAGTTGGAGGGGAAGGCACAACGATGTCTGCAGTAAGAGCCACTGCACAATGCAAAATGTTGTTTTCGGCTTCGACCATGACCAAGGCGAAGGTCACAACATGCCTTTCCACTTCTAATACTAAGAGAGTTGTGGAAGAGCTCGCGCATAAGATCTCTGCGCCTTCGACAGAAGGGTTCAGATGCAGACACGAGAGAGGTGAAGCGTGCAAGTGAAGGTAGGAAAAACCACCAGGGAGGAGCTCACAACCATTGAGTGAAGGATCCAGATGTGGAGAAGGAAGGGGAGAGGCATTCAAATGAAGTCAGGAGTCCATGGTGCATGTGAAGGAGCTAGCTAACACTGAGGGGAAGGACAAAGATTTAAGGCAAGGCAGGATGAGAGGCAACACGTCGAAGGGAGGGACACAGATCCGAACAAGGAGGGGCACATTGTTCAAAGCGAAAAGACTTGAGGAGGGGAGGGTCTAGTGCATCAAAGGGGGGAGGTTAGGGGATAAACTTATGAGTGACCCCTTGATCATTGAATAACACAGAACCTTGGGTTAAGGAGGCCGCTTTATTGGCCAGGATGTCTGCAAGGGCATTATTCGATCTGATTATATGGAAAAAGGTAGTGCGAGAGGGGAGGATTAGATGAGATATTCTGTCGCAGCACTTTCTACAATTAATGGATCCAACGGAGTAACCCGAGCGCAACGCATCTTTAATATGACATGGTGGGAGTCCCCAAAAATGAGGAGTTTTTAGATGGATCCCCGATCTATCATTTCAAGGCCTCGTAGGAGCTCCAACCATTCCACCTAATTGTTTGTCTTGTGTCCAAGGCCCTTTGCAAAGGTCTTCACTATTTGTCCTTCAGGGTCAATAATTACCCCTCGTGCACCTGCTCCTTGTTTTTATTACTTGTCTATATATGAATACACATACTTGATATACAACCTATAGAATAGATCCTATTCAAACAAGAGCCACGTGGTGGCAATGTCCCCGACATTGCCACTAACTTTGTGGCTAGTTATTAATGAAGTGTCCAAAGGACTCAATGAATTAAACGAAGTGTCCAAAGGACTCAATGCCAATTGCATAACAGAATTGAAGAATGTTTTGGGCTAAAAACATTGCACATATATTTTGAGTAGAAAACATTCCATTTCAAAGAATATTATAAAAAAATTTGGTATATTTCAAAGCCCTTTCTAAAGTTAAACACAGATATCCGACCAGTGGTTAAAGACCTTCATATTGTCTTCCCACATATTTAGGAAAAATACAAAACAAAATAAAACAAAAATTATTTTCGCTATTAAAAACATCAAAAGGGAAACACATTTCTATGGAGAATTGACTCTTAAAAAGGATTTATTTCTGCTCATTTCAACAACGAAATAAAGATTTTTGTCTGATTCACTTATAATTAAAATAATTTGTCAGTTTTAAGGATATTTCAAAAGCAAAAAAAAAGACAAAAAAAGCCAAAAAAAACCTAAAGTCTCTACAAGAATAAATCTAGAAGCCAGCTGAGATTTCATGATTTGGGATGCATATGATCCTTTATGGAATCCTATGTTAATATTGGATGAAGATCATTTGAAAACTCTAGCAAACAAGAGTGTGTAATCATTGTGTTAAGGCCAACAAAGGAAATAAAGAAACACATTGAAAGTATTGTAAGCCTGAGTAGTAACGAGTTGATGGGAATAATGGTTAAGTAAAGGAAATTGATGTTATTAGAGGTGAATATAGGCAAATTTGACCATTATTCCTTGAAGTTAATTATTTATTTTGTGTCACTTGAAGACCCAATAATTTTGATAGCTTAAGTGGATTACTTTGGCTCTGGTGCCACGCATGGATAAAATCATGTCTCATTTAATGAAAAGAATATCCGAAAATCCCAAGAAAAGAATAATTCTTAATCAGAGCGACTGGAGGCAGATGTTAGGGTTACGTGGGAGGGCGATCTAATTCGGGAAAGCGGATGCCCTTGGAGTGGTTGGCAAGGTTTTCATAGTTATATTATTAATTCTTCATAGATCCCCAGCTATTTCATTAATTCATGTTCGGGTTAGATCCCTACTTGTTTCATTAATCCCTGTTCGGGTTAGATCCCTACCTGTTTCATTAATCCCTATTCGGGTGTAGATGGATTTAAGTTGGAAAGAGACTTAAAAATTGACAATTGTTCGCATCTTTCCTGTACTTTATATAATTATTGGATAGATTGTGTAGCTTTCCTGTACTTTATATTTAATGTATAGATCGTGAGAAATTTAATGGTATTAAAATCGATATTGATGTCAAAAATGTGTAGCAGGTAAGGCAGTGAAAGCAAAAAAAACAAAAAACAATACATGACCCTATTAATGTACTTGATCTGGATTTTTGGAATGGAAGAAGTAAATGAGATCATTGAAGGACAGTTTTTCCCTGTAGGAAGTGAACGATCATACAGATGTGAGCAAGAATTGCATTGAATAATGCCTATAGGAAGTGAACGACCATACATATGTGAGCAAGTTTTGTATTGAACGATGTGTACAACATTTTTTTCTCCAGTCCTGTTCAGTTACTAAATAATTAATAGATGAGTTAGTGTGTATTCCAAATGTTCCCCATATCAATAAAAAAGCAACCCCATCTTTACTACCTGATGCACCTCTACAGATTGTCTTGTTTACATGCAGAAAATTCATTGAATTAAATTTACAAAGACAAAAATATTGTAAAATTCGGTCCTTAGGAAGAATTATGCCAAAAACTATAGAAGTTTCTTTTGAATTAAAATTAATACAATCTATCTATCTATATGTATCACAACTTGCTCGTGAACAAATAATCTATTCTATTGGAATTCACTAACCAAATTATAACTAAATACCAGCTATTAGAATTCACTGCTGTTATGAAAAAAAAAAGCGTATTGTAGTCTAAACTATTTGTGACTGACAAAACTATCTACGACCCACAATTATTCTGCAACACTCCTCATTGCTTTTTGTGGCACTCCTCCTGTTATTTCCTGCTTTTGCTGCTATAATTCTCTCCCATGCCTTCCTGGATCGCATCCTCGTTGCCAAATTGGCACTAGGAATCCAATCTGCCTTTGGTTATGGTACTGCAGGATTGATCATCCCAGGTCATCATAAATATTACACCTTGCAACTATTAGGTTTATATTTAGGATTGCTCCAACAGAGTTTAGCGCGGCTAGGGTTCGGCTGCTCTGATCTCTGATGCTCGCTGACCTCTGACGGGCCCCTCGTGGGTGTTCTTCCTCTGACTGCCCTGCTGGGCGGGTTTGAAAGGTCTCATGCCCCCGTGGGATCGTCCTCCATGCGATTCTTGGGCGGCGGCCGGACATGCCGGCCGATGGAGAGTGGCCCCCTCCAGGCCCCAATGCTGAGATCCTAGCCTTCAAAGCTTTAATCGCAGGAAGATCCAAGGTTCTGCCCCAGTCTGTGATCCCCAAATTTGTAAAGAGGCTTGATGAGGTTCCTACCATTGATCTGCCCCCCTTACATCCCATGCAGGTTGCCATCTCGCTGGTAGATCGGGCATTAGTGGGCCAGTTTATAGGTCTTTGGCCCTCTCCTAAGACTACAGATAACTGGATTCAAAAAAACTGGAGACGCCTCATCTTGAATAGCGTCACATGCTATGCAGTCGGTAGGGGATTCTTTCTCTTTGAATTTATTGCTAAAGAAGATCGAGATCTGATTTTTCGAAGCAGACCATACTTCATGGGTCCACAACGATTATACTTGAACAGATGGAACCCGAATTTTGATCCTACCATCAACGTCCCTAAAGCGGTCCCATTTTGGGTTCGCCTCCCAAACCTCCCGATCCATTGCTGGACTGCTTCCTCCTTGCAAGCCATCAGAAACAAGCTGGGTAAGTATATTGATAAGGCTCACCCTAAAGACAATTACTCTTGTGCCCACATTTGCGTTGAAGTAGATCTAGAAGCAGGGCTTCCTGAAGCAATCAAACTGGTTATAGGGGAATGGCACAATTTTCAAAAACTGTATTATGAACAACTGCCTTTCAAGTGTCGTCACTGCCATGAATATGGCCACTTCCAAAAAATTTGTCCCAAGAAACTTGAAGAAGGATGGATCCAGGTAAAAAGATCAAAACCTAATCCAAGGTTGCCTCCTAAAAAAGTCGAGAAACCCGGACCTGTTAAAACTTCAGTCGCATCTTCTAATCCCATTCCTAACCCTGTTGCAAATGATGCCCCTCCGATCACTAAGGAAGCCCCAGAGCCAGAAGAAGAATACCCTGTGAGCCCAATCTAGAACCCACCCAACCCCATGCCCCTTGGAAATAATCAAGAGGGGAATAGGCCCCCAACATCTCTGATCCAATCCTCTAAGGAAGAAATGTCGGAAGATGAAGAAGGAGAAATTTGTCTTCAACCCTCTCCCTTAAAAAAGAAAGGCAAATAGGGAAGGAAAATAGACAAGGAAAGAAGAGAAGAAGCCACCTACAAGGATAAGCTGTTGGGTTCGCATGTCACTCTCGAAACCATGCTAGGATCTAGAAATACGAGACAGAAAGGGCAGCCCAAAGGGGCTACCAAAACCCCAAAAGGTAAGTAATGAAGATTGTCTCCTGGAATTGTAGAGGTCTAGGCAACAAAAAAAAGTTGGAGTCTATGAAAGACCTTATCCGCATTGAAAGTATGGACATCCTTCTAATCCAGGAGACAAAAATGGAGGAGGCCTGCTTCCTTTAGTCAGCCCCTTTCTTTTGGAATTTTACTGAAGGCCTTGCGGTCAGCGCTAGAGGCACCTCTGGGGGACTTGGTACCCTCTGGAGAAAAGATGCCTTTGATCTTATTTCATCTATTTCAAACACCCACTGGATCCTGTCCACTCTTCTTCATAAAGACTCCGGTATTCAGTTAAGCCTTTTCAATATCTACGTTCCTGTACTTTATATGGAAAAAAAATCTTGCTGGCAGAGTATTCACAACAGTCTCTCCTCCCAAAACCTGGATAACATCATTCTTGCCGGGAATCTGAATATTACACTGAGTGTCAAGGAAAAAAAAGGGGGTTCAAAACGGTGGAGGATATCATGACCAACTGGGATCTCGAGGACATCAAACCTACCTCGGGAAACTTCACCTGGACGAATCGCAGAATAGGGCCAGGCCACATTGCCGCCAAATTGGATTGATTTCTCATCCACCACTCCTTCACTGCCTTTGGTTTTAGATCTGATTCCAAGATCCTCCCGTTCAACATGTCTGATCACAAGCCGATCCTGCTGGATCTCACAGAAGAAAAAAAGCTTGGCCCCATCCCCTTTAGGTTTAGCCCTTGTTGGATCTACCAAGCAGGCTTCATGGACCTGGTAGCCTCAAACTGGGTTGTCCCTGTTTCTGGTTCCCCCTTCTTTGTCTGGGAAGAAAAATTAAGAAGACTAAAAAAAGATCTCAAACTTTGGGCCAAGTCCCTCCTGTCCCGCTCCGCAGCTCGGATGGAAGTGCAAGTCAATATGGAAAACCACCAACTATCCCTGGAAGAGTTTCCCCCAGATCTCACCAATCTGGAAAAAGAAGCTACCTTACACCACTCCCTCCACGTGGCCTGCAGGTTAGAAGAAGAAAATCTCAGACATAAATATAGGTGTTTATGGTTAAAATATGGAGATCAAAACACAACCTTCTTCCATAAATATACAGAGGGGAGAAAAAATTTCAAAGCGGTCAAAGAAGTCCAGGTCCATGGCCAAACTACCAAAGACTTCGAAGAAATCAAGGGGGAAACACATGATCACTTCCAGTGAGTCTACTCCGAAGAAGGCCCTTTCATGGGTTCTCCCATTCTAGATTATGTTCCCTCTCGGATCCGTCAATCCAAAAACCGAAAGTTGACAGCCCCCATCTCTAATAAAGAAATAAAAAAGGCTTTAGTGTCCATGGAACCTGATAAAGCACTGGGTCCGGATGGTTTCACTGCTAGATTCCTCAAATCTTGCTGGATATAGTAAAAAAAGACCTGGTTAGAATGGTTCGCAAATCTCAAAACTGTAACAAGATTTGAGGGAGCACAAACTCAGCTTTCCTCGCGCTTATTCCAAAATAAAAGGGGGCTATCTCCTTCGACAGATTCATGCCCATCTCTCTTTGCAACATCGGCTATAGAGTCATCACCAAGGTCATTGCCAACAGGATTAAAGAATTTCTACCTTCCATCATTCCTGAAAATCAAGGAGGCTTCGTTCAAGGAAGGAAAATTACAGATAACATCATTTTGGTTCAAGAGGCGATCCATTCCAGCATCACCCACTGGGAAAAAGGTATGGTTATCAAGCTTGACCTTGCAAATGCCTTTGATAGAGTAAACTATGACTTTCTCTTTCAGGTCATGCTTCGTTTTGGTTTTGACCCCGGGTTTGTCCGATGGATCCAAGCCTGTATCAAATCCCCGTGGATAGCCCCGTTAGTAAATGGATGCACTGCTAACTTCTTCAAAGCCTCCCGTGGACTCCATCAAGGCTGCCCTCTCTCTCCCATGCTCTATGTTATCGAAGCCTCTGTCCTCAGTTTCCAACTTAATCGCTGCCAACAAAATAATGAGCTTCTTGGGCTTTGTATTTCCCATGGGGTCAAGAATGTAAATCATGCCCAGTTTGCTGATGATACGATCCTACTTGGAGGTACGAGCATGATCTCGACAAGACTTTTCAAAAGAGAGCTTGACATGTACCAAGAAGCCTCAGGTAGCCTCTTAAACTATAACAAAAGCCGAATTTTTTCCTGGAACTGCTCCCCCAGGGACCTCGCCGACATTAGCAGAATCCTTGGCATCAAAGGGAACTCCCAGTGGTCCGATTTCAAATACCTTGGGGTCCCCATCCACCCCGAAAGCATCCTTCTGGCTTCTCCTTATTGACAAAATCAAGCATAGGATTAACACTTGGGGAGCGACCTGGTTGAACCCAACTGGTAAAGTCATACTCATCAAGTCGGTCCTCTCCAGCATCTCGATCTATCAAAGATCCATCCTTTTGGCCCCTAAAGGCATCCTCAACAGCATTGAGTCTCTTCTCAAAAAATTCCTGTGGAAGGGAGGAAATCACAATGAGAAAAAGCTCCACCTAGTCAACTGGGAGACAACTACCAAACCTTGGCGAAATGGGGGACTGCAGATCCGAAAACTAGCACTCCAAAATCTTGCTCTGGGCGCTAACTATCTTTGGAACATCATCTCGGGAAAACCCTCGTGGTTTAAAAAATCCCTCTAAAAAAAATACTTCTCAAACAGTCGCCTTCAATGCCTTGATCACCCTCCTGCAACCAGAAAAGGATCTGCATTTCTTCCCATCCTCCTCAAATCCCTCCCCTTCTTCTTAACCAAGTTATCATGGATCCCCGGGAATAGAAAACAAATCAAGATCTGGGGGGATTCGATCATGGGTGACCCACCTCTGGATCAGTCTCATGAGTTGGAAGAACTCAAAACCCATATGCTCAACATTAACATCACCACCATTTGGGATATCTCGGTTTCGAACCAAGATGGCCCCTAGAAGGACTGGAATATCCCCTGTCCTCTCCAGATGACTGGCGCAAAGAGACAGCTTCTCCGAATGTTAAAATTTAAATACCCCATAGCCAGTTATATCAAAGACTCCAGAGGGTGGGGAAACAGATCGGGCAAGTACTCTACAGCTGTTGGCTACAATCTTCTTGCATACACAATGAACCATGATAACACTGACCTTTGGAAGAGCATCTGGGCTGCAAAAAGTCTCCCCAAAATTGACTTTTTCACTTGGATGACTCTTCATGATAAAATTCTTACAGGGGCTAATCTTTAGAGAAAAGGGTGGGAAGGCCCCACGCGTTGTGCCTTTTGCCTCTCCCATGAAGAAAACACAGAGAACATTCTTATCTCTTGTGAGTATGCCCAAAGTGTTTGGAAAATGTCTCTGCTAGAACAAGTTGAACTCTCAGCTGGAAACCCTCAAACCCTCTTTCTTCGCTGGGCCTCAAAAGCTCCCTTCAGTCTCAAGTCAAAAAGAGCCAAAGCAAGTTGGATGGCGCTCCCCAAGATCATCATTTGGAAAATCTGGTTGGAAATAAATGCTCGCATCTTCAGAGAGAAATATGAAAGGGCTGACCAAGTGGCAGCCAAAATATTTGTTCTACTGGGAGAATGCCTCTCTCAGATTTGGAGGGTGCCTTGTGCCAACCCCGTCTCGAACACTTGGCTAAGCAGGCTTGGCCCCAAGCCTCCCTCGACGCTCCCCATTCCAAAAAAGAAAATGTGGGAAATAAGGCTGACGCATGATGAACTCAATTCATGGCTTCGCTCTGCTAACAAGAGAGCATTGTTCACCGACGATGCTTCCAAATGCAATCCCGGGGCGGCAGGGGGGGGGGGCGGAGTTTTCTTCACTCCAGAATGATCAATGGAGTTCAAGTTCGCTTGGGGACTGGGCATCGACACCAACAATATGGCTGAAGCGTTGGCCCTTTGGTAAGGATTGAGGATAGCCGAGGACTTGGGAATCTTTGAGCTAATCGTCATTGGGTACTCTAGAGTTGTACAACTCAATTGGGTCTGAGGCATCTTCTCCGCAAGATAGTGGTACAAGCCTCTCTCTTTACCAAGATTGATTTCTATAATGTATTACAGGAAAACATTCTCCATGCTGACCTTGAAGCAAATAAAGGGACATCCGTTAGCCCCGGTGAGCTAATCTTAAAAGATCAAGGATATTTCTGCCCCCCCTATAGGACCGAGGGCTTATCATGGGCCACCCCGTGGGCCCTTCACCCTCTCTCCTCCGCATGCTGGCGGGATACTATGACGCCTAGCGTGCGGTGTTCACGTGGCCACGCGCGAGGTTGTGTTAATATCCCTCCTGCCAGTCCCTTCACTCGCCATGACATTATGCATTCTTGTTCGAATGCACAGAGCTCCGTCCCGCGTTTAAATGGAAATAGGACAGGTGACCGCAAGTTCGTCGATGAGAGGACGCGTTGTATTATTGGCGATTATGGATTTGGGGCTCTCACATGAGGTGAAACCTACTGTAGTCTTGTTGAAGGAGGATGCAATGCTTGGTTTCATGGGTGAATTTACCATCCACGCATACGACACCCTGATCAATTCTGGTATGAAGGTCGTGTCGAATCACTTGGGAATTTGCTGGATTCATGGTACGCTGGGATATGAAGTGACACTGGACTCTACGTCGACGAAGGATATAAAGAATAGGAACGCAAAGGGCTGAGGCATTCTTGTTGTGCTGATTGATTGGGAGCTCTATTGTCAAATTGCTTGGAGGCTGCTGGTTTACAGAATGGAAGCGGATTCCTCTTCCGTGAGTGCACCGGTTCCATCCTCGGTGGATAAAAAATTCAAGGAAGTAAAGCAGGAACTCATTTCACTGCAATCCCAGGTGAATGCGATGGATTATGAAGGCGGATGACATCTGGATCATGTCAGTAAGGATTTGGTCTTTCTCAGCAAGAAAATTAAAAGGAAGGTCAAGCAAATAGAGCACTCACTCTCCAGGCAATTTGTCGACCTAGAACTCAAGGTGGACAAGCTCGCCCTCAAATTCATCAAGCATGAAGAAAATGGTATGTCATCTAGTTTGGAAGGTTGATTTCAGATTTCTTATTTGGGTTTGTTGTCCTGCTTGTCTATGGCTCCCCAAGTCCATGCAGGTTTCTATTTTTGTTTATAAGTTTATTAAGCATTTAGCTATCTTTGAATTTCCGTTAAAAACTCTGATTAGGCTACAGACTGTTGGATTGCCGCTACCATAAGGGCGTTTTTGGGAGGTTTACGTCTTTGCCGCTTCCTCAAGGGCACTTTGTTGGTTTTTTGTTTCTGCCACTTCCTCAAGGGCAACAAATTAGGTAACTAGATATTGCTTCAGTGAAAGCATTTTGTAATCTAGTTATGTAGGTGGTTACACCATCTCCCTATATATAATATATTCGCTTTTGTCTAAAAAAAACTATTACACCCTGCAACTATTTTATCATAAGCTATCTGAGACAATATTGTCTTATGTACTCTGCTTTCCCTTTCTGGCCACATTTTCACTATGGGCAAGAGCAACAGTTTCCCTTAAAGTTGCTGATACTTATGCAGGCAATAGACCTTCATGGCAGAGGTTGATTCAACAACTGCCCAAGCTCTGGAAATGCCTTGTGGGGACTTATATCTGGGTGTGTCTGTTAATCCTGGGATTCAATGCTCTAATGTTTGTGTTAATGTCTGCAATCATTAATGGGGCATCTGTTTTGGGATTACCTGCAATATGGGGGATTGGGGCTGCTATGTGTGGGGGTATTCTTTACTCAATTGTGTTTGCACATGCCATGATAGTTTGCAACTTGGCTACAGTTGTGTGTGTGATGGAACCTGATTGTTATTATGGCCTGGATGTTGTTTTCAAGGCCATGTTTCTCATAAGAGGGAGAACACAGATCGCTCTTCTAATGGCACTCGTTATAAACATGAGCCTGGCCTTGGTTGAGAGCTTGTTTCAGTACATAGTGATGGGCATGAGGCATGGAAGCAACTTCTATAATGAGATTAGGAGATTAAGTTCATTAGCAACATGGGAGGCTCCTCTGCTTATATTTATGTATTCAATGGTGGGAGTGATGGAAGGTGTGATGAGCTATGTGTTTTACTACACATGCAAGTCAGCTCGTTTGGAATTGGGGATCAATTCATGCCTCAATTTATCTTCCTCTCTAAATTTGGCAGATTACTTTTCGTCCAAGCACAAAATCATTTCAGTCGAACGTATGGAAAACAATGTCTAATATAATTTGTTTCTCTGAAGTTCCTTCATAAAGCAAAATCTGGATCTGTCAAGGCATGATAAATCTATCTATATGTATGGAGGAGAGTGTTGTAATTCACAAGAGGATCAATGCAAATAACTTTGGTGGCATTAAGTTGTATGATTGGTCATTGAAAAAGAAATCAATTGTAAATAAACAAGTTGTGCATTAATCTTTTCTTCGATTCAAATTATGTCCTGCAGGACTGCCATTTTGACAAACTTGGGAAGCTGGAAAATCTGATGAATGTGTAAACAATATTGTGTATCAAACTCCGTTTGCACTGTTCATGAATGAAGTTCAATATTGGGGTTGTTTAGCAAGACAATAGACAGTAAACTAGAAAGCAAAGTTTGGAGTGACTTCAATTTCTTTCTCCCATAAGTTTATCTTACAACTACAACATAATGATGAAGGATCTTTAATATCCATAATGATGAAGCATATTTAATATCCATATTTTGACTAAATAGTTGTGAGCGGTATTTTACAATGTTGTTTCTCTTTCTAAGCACTATCATATGATTTCTATAGGAACTGAAAATAATATATAATTCTTTTTAATTGAAAATATGAAAATAATATCTAATTCTTTTTAATTGAAAATATAGGTATGTGTCAAATGATTACTCTTAAACAAGTAAAGGAAAGAGTATCATATTAACCTACCTTGACAAAGGGAAGTCAATTTAAAAAGGTTAAATCCCTTTCCTAATAACAAAATTAATATGATAACCAATTTCGGAAAGTTAAACAACTTCTTCATATACAAGGGTTTTACACACTGTCAGTTGGTTCTAGCACAACCACAATTAGATTATAAGCAAACCTCCCATGCGTGTTTAACCTTTCTCAATTAATAACCATAAACATCTTATTGTAAAATTAGAACATAATACCAGCTATTGGAATTCATTGCCTTCATGGAAAAAAAACGTGTTGTAGTCTAAAATATATGTGACAATGGCATCACCATCCTTCACATTAGTGATGCAACAATCAAGGCTGGTCCTTTTGCAACAACTTATAAGATGAAGATGACGTTAAGAAATTTTAATTTCTAGGAAACTTCACAATAACCGTGATTTTTAGAGTTATTGTGGAATTGACACTACTGGTTTTGATTGTGTCTAGATTTATATAAAACTAATAATAATAACAATTTATTGACTGACTTGTCAACATAACTACTAACCAAAATAATTACACTTCCAAAAACTTAAAAGCATAAGTCTTCACATACCTAGAAATCTTATGCAATCTGTCACTGGAAACCTGCAAACGCCCCTTTCTCGTCTTGAAACTCGCCCTTCGCATTCGCAATGAACTAACACTTATATGAATGGTTATCTTGGTAAGACTGCTGGATCTCGTTCTCAACGAACTGAGTCTCTAAAAGAGGGCTTTATACATCTTCTCTTTTGAATGTTAGCTTAAATTATGATCTCATCTTGTAATTCTACTTCAATATTAATGATTTTTTTTAAATGAAACATCATTATTTTTTAATAAATGTATTTCCCATTATCTAGAAATTGGCACCATGCTTCATTGAATTGATTCTTTGACCCAAATCAACCTGATTTTTTGCTCGAGAACCCATACTCATCTCTGTTTTTCTCAGATCTAGACTTTGCCCTATCCTCCCTCTCTTTTAAATTATGGAGATCAAGCAGAATTTTGAGTAGGTTCTCAATTAGGTATCTGAATTTGCAGTGCCATAAATAGCTTCTGAATTCCTGTGACAAATATCCATGATGCTTGATTCAAGCCGATCATCAAATATACCTGATTTTTCAAGAACATTTTTCAAAAAAATATATTGATTTCACTTTTGATAAAGTGATTCCAATAAAACTTCTACCAATACATTTCTAAACAAGTCTAATGCATTTATAAGAAGCAGAAAAGTTGCCAATTCCACTTTTGATCATGTAATTTCAATCCTCATTAAAAAAGATGACAAAGACGACCATGTAAAAGCCCTAGTCTAAATATGATAGTAAAATGTAAAATTTGTACAACTGGCATAGTAAGAGTCTGCAGAATTATCTTGAGGAGTGCAAAATTTTATCCAGCTGGCCGAGAAAGCCCTTCTCCTGCAAGCTTGCTATAGAGTCCTTGATGGCTTGTTGAGTAAAGACTAGTGTGACATCGTTCAATTTCTTTGATGGATTGTTAACGTGCAAAGAATTATGGTTTTTCGTACTGAAACTGTACGAAAATTAACTGTAAGAATTCAAATTACTGAAAGTCCATAGATGCAAAAAAAATTAGCGGTTTTCGTATTGAAACTGTACTAAACATTAGCTGTAACAATTCAAATTACTGAAAATCAGTAGATACAAATTATCAGTATAGCATGACCAAAAAGATTTTACATGCAACAGAGTAATAAATGCCGAGGCGGCAACACTGTGGGTCATTGGATCTCAAACAGGTTGAGATCCAATGGCCCACAGTGCTGTCGTCGCAGCATTTATTACTCTACTCTACTGCATGTTGAATATTGTTCGCGGTATAGCACATACTACAGATCCCATTTATACCGCATAAGGCATTGGGATGGCAGAGAGAATATGATGAAGTTTAAAATCTTACTGCTGTACTTTATATTGTGGACATATATTGGCCACAATCTCGGCAAAGTCACTGAATGGCAGCATCTTCGAAACATAGAGATGTCTCCCTCATGCTGATGGGGTTTCATAGAGCAATATATGTGCTCTTGCCACGTCTTTTACATGCACACACCCTAACGAGTAATTATCGTAGGTGTCTGTATGACCTACATTTACATTATCAAAATCACAGTAACTATATATACATATTTATAGTATGTTTTAGTGTGCTTCAAAATAGTTCCAAGAAGCTTCACGGGGTATTCATTGATTGAAACCTCTTTTGATAGTTTATGCAAAACAATTGAAAGATAGACCCGCAGATTTGGAATATGTAAATACCAACTGTTAGGTATAACACAATCTTTCTAGCAGAGAATAAACGCACATAATGAATGCACTGGCAGGAAGGAAGAGCAGAGGGCAGACTGACGATGGGCAGGCAGCTCTGAAACGAATTGATAAAGGGCAGAATGGAGGTCTGGCAATGCACTGGCAAGCATATAGGCTGCCAGAACTAAAATTTAACAGCAGGAGTTATGGCAGGAACTCGCTCTGATACCACTTGTTAGGTATAACTCCCGATTCACTATTATTCATGGCTAATGCATACATTTATACATTACAAGTGACGGTTGAGCTTCATCAACCTTTTCACCTTCCTATGTAACTGTTCAGCTAACTATTTATTTATTTATTTACAATATTATAATCCTGACGGATTATATTCTAACAATCCCCCTCTTAATACGAAGGGGTGTTCGTAAGTCCGAGCATGTTTCTGAATCTTTCAAACTTTTCTCGTCTAAGCGCTTTGGTGAAGATGTCTGCAACTTGATCATTTGTGGAACAATGTTGAAGATGGACTGTCTTGGCCTCTACATGATGTCGAATCAAATGATACTTTGTGTTGATGTGTTTGGTTCGATCATGGAATCTAGGATTCTTAGCCAACTTGATTGCAGAAGTATTGTCGACCAATAATGGAGTGGAATTTTCTTGTTTTTCTTGCAAATCTTCAAGTATCTTCCTGAGCCATACTATTTCTTTCGTTGCTTCAGCTGCAGCCACGTATTCTACTTCTGTTGTTGAATCTGCCGGAACTGACTGTTTGCGTGATCTCCATGAGACAGCTGCTGATCCAAGACTCATAGTGTATCCAGAAGTTGATACTCCTGTCTCCTTATTGCCATCAAAATCTGAGTCTGAGTACCCAATAAGTTTGAAGTCATCTACTTTAGAGTACTTGAGTCCAACGTCTTGAGTCCCCTTCAAGTATCTTAGAACTCTCTTTGCAGCTGACCAGTGTCCTTCACAAGGTTTATGCATGAACCTTGAAAGTATGCCAACAACATAAGAAATATCTGGTCTAGTTGTTGTAAGGTAGATAAGACTCCCTACAAGTTGTCGATACTTGGTCGCATCTTCAAATTCTTTTCCTTCGCTTGATGTGAGCTTCATTTTCTGTTCCATTGGAGTAGATATAGGGTTACATTCTGTCATGCAAAATTTGTTAAGTAGTTCTCCAATATTTTTTTTTCTGAGATAGGAATATGTACTTAGGATGTTGAGTGACTTCAATTCCTAAGTAATAGTGGATATGTCCCATATCTGTCATTTCAAATATCTTTTTCAAATCTTTCTTTATGGATGCTATATAGCTCTCATTGTTCCCTGTCATCAAAAGATCATCTACGTACACCATAAGATACACAACTGATCTTCCTACTTTCTTTATAAACAGTGTTGCATCATCAAGATCAAAATGTTCAAAATTTTACTTCAAAAGATGCTCGGTTAACTTTTCATACCATGCGCGAGGTGCTTGTTTTAGGCCATACAAGGATTTGACAAGCTTGCATACCTTTTGTTCTTTTCCTTTCACAACAAAGCCTTCTTGCTGAGACATGAAGACATTCTCTTTCAAGTCTCCATTCAAGAAAGCAGTCTTCACATCCATTTGATGAACTTTCCACCTTTTCTGAGCAGCTAAAGAGAGTAAGGTTCGGATGGTAGCCCATTTTGCTATAGGAGAAAATGTTTCTTCATAGTCAATTCCTTCCTTCTGTGCATAGCCTTTTGCTACAAGCCTCGCTTTGTGCTTGTCAAGTGAGCCATTTGATCTGTATTTGTTCTTGTACACCCACTTGCAGCCAATTGGTTTGGTTCCAACTGGAGGGTCAACCAGCTTCCAAGTTCCATTCTTTATGAGTGCATCATACTCATTCTGCATAGCTTCTTTCCACTCAATTTGAGTAGAAGCTTCTTCAAAGGAAGTTGGTTCAAGGTTAGCAGATAAATTAAATTCACAATCAAATGATACATCCATGTCATCACCTGAATTATCTGCTT
>LPNX010331225.1:1162195-1248057 GCA_001517045.1 Pseudotsuga menziesii
AGGTGTTGGCATTGGGCCACATAAATCAAAATGTACTAATTCTAATTTCCTACTTGCTCTGAAATTAGATTCATGGAATGGCAGCTTACTATGTTTCCCTAATATACATGCATCACATTTGTTCTTCTCTTTGGGAATGGTGGGCAAACCAAATACACCATTCTTTCTCAACAAATGAAGACTGTTATTATTTAGATGACCAAATCTTGCATGCCATAATGAACTAGATGACAAATTACCTTCTCCATGCTGAGAGAGGTAGGCATAGTTCTGAACTCTTGCAGATGAACCCTTGAGCTTTAGCAGCTTCCCATCTTCGTATCCAGTCATGATGCCTTGGTTGTCAGAGGACTTTCTTATTTCAACAATTCCATCAAACATGTGGATGGAATGGCCTCACTGTCGAATCTCCACCAAGGACAGCAGGCTTCTCTGCAACTAAGGAAGATAAAGAACATTCTTTAACAAGAAATCAGGGAATCCAGGCATCTTCAGTCGAATGGTGCCCATTCCCTTTGGTTTAAGACTTGACTTATCTGCAAAGTAAACTATGCCATCTATTGTTTCATTAAGTTCTTCAAAACAGTCTTTTCTAAATGTCATGTGTGATATTGCACCAGTATCAAGCAGCCAACATTCTGTGTAAGATGAAAGTGAAGTCATTTCATTAATTCCAAGATTACAATGTGCAACAATACAAGAATCAGAGGATTTACTAGCATCTTGGTCATCTTTCTTCTGGTTATGTTTGTCTTTGATGGAGTCCCACGAAGCCCAACACTGATCTGATGTGTGTCCAGTCTTTCCACAACGCTTGCACTGCAAATCTGATCTTTTGTTTCTGCCCCCTCTGCCTCTGAAGTTTCTTCTTCCTCGTCCTCTCTTGTTGCAATCTCCCTTGGAAAGGTCTTTGCCAGAGAGAGTGGCACCAACTATTGATGACAAAGATTGCATCTTTTACAGCTGTTAGTGTAATTTACAATAATGAACTTAATATGACAAAGAGAAATAGGAAAACAATAACCTTGCAGGTCTACAGTCTCCGCCAAGGTGAATACAATGCAAGTCTACAGGCTTCTTCAATACAAAATATATCAGTCACTAGTAATATATGATATATCAGTCACAACACAATATATCAGTCTCAGTATCACAATGCAATATATCAGTCTCAGTATTCAGAATTTTTGAATATTAAGATCGGTCTTCAAGTAGGTCTTCAACAGGCTGTAGCAACACAGGCTCGCTTGATTTCTCAATACGTAGGCAGCTCCACAGGTTCAGTCTCATATATCCAAAATGCACCTTGCAGCATTTCAGGAAGTAGACAGCAGCATGTATACACCAGCAACATGAATAAAAAGTTTCTAGACTCCACGCAGGCCTCTCCACGCATATACTTATCACGTCTTCACCTCCACGTTCTTAGAACTTGAAATGCCCTTCAATGGCTATGAAGTTTTCGCTTCATTGACAAAGTGAAAAGTTCAATTATATCTCTCCATATTAAAATAAGTATTAGTTTCACTTTAATGTGGAATAAGAGTTTATAATTCTCTATAAAGTAGTATTTATACCTACCGTAAATATTGAACGACATGTGATTTAATTCATCAAAACTAAATCAGGAAGGTTTGGAAAATTGTGAACATGGTTTTTATTTGTATTTTTGCTATTTGTATATATATTTGATTGTTTTCTCTTTTGATAATTTAGTTTAAATGGATCAGTAGTCCAAATTCTTGTATTTTAATAAAGGTTTACTCAACTTTAAGGACTCGTCCTATAATTTTGTATATAATAATACAAAAACGTGTTTCTAATTTTAAATTTTGTATATAATAAAACAAATGAGTCTTCAACGTGTTTCTAATTTTTGGCAGTTTTCTTATCAACCATTCTTTTCTATTTTCATATTTGTAATGGTTGAAATCTTAGTTATTCTTTTGATATCATTTAACTCCCATGCTTCACCCTAAAATATTTAATGAATTTAGAGATTCTTAAGACTACAACCTTGTCTAAACAAACATAGATAGAACATTCTATTGATGGAAACCATTGTTTTTAAACACCAATTGTAAGATTTTTCATAGTTTAATAGATTTAGCACTTGGGGAGACGCGCGGTCCAGTGTAGGAGACAGGCGATGGACGAGGGTTTCAGCGTGGGCCTGGGCGAAAACTTGCAGGATGCAGCCTGCAGGTGGGTGTTGTGCCCATGATAGTCTTCTCCCTTCTTGTAATTTCTTGACACCGCCTGCTCAAGCCGTTGACTGTTGTTTTTTCTCTGTTTTTATATGTTTCTTGGTCTATTTTCGAGCGGTGGTCTGTGCAACAACCCTTATCCATGGATGACTGTTTATGTTGGAGCCAGCGACTGGAGTCCCTCCTCGTTTAGCCGAGGACTAGTACCAACCAGTTTAATCAAGTGGGAATTTTTATTTTAGCTGGCTTTGGCTCTATCCATGATTGGGTTTGTTATTTTGGTTTTTTTTGTGAGATTCTGCCACCTTTTTCGTGTGATAGTTTACTGAAATCAGCGGTTTCTTTTGAATTTCGGTCCCAGTTTGAGATTGAGGGATTCTTGCTCCTTCCATATACCCTATTTGCTCTTTTTGTTGTCCTTTATCAGCTTCCGGCTTGTGGGTCATGATTTTTTCTCTTTCATGACATATGTTGCCATCATTAGGGTTCGATCGCTATTCTTCATTGACTATTGGGGTCGCCTTTTTTGATTTAGGGTTGTATCATTGTTTATTGACTTCATGGTGGATGATTGTTCTTTTTGTTGTCTCTTGTCAGTTTCGGTTCGTGGGTCATGATTTCTCCTCTTACATGACTTTTGCTGCCATCCTTAGGGTTTGATCTCTGTTTTTCTTTGACTCTTTGGTGGCTTGATCCCGGGTCTTCGTGATTGGGGGTTTTATCACATAACCTTTTTCTAAAAGATCTGGAACTCCTGGGGTTATAAGTGTTATTCCAAGGTTTTATTATTGACTTTGTATCTCTGGAGGTACATTGCATCTGTCCTTATGTCGGAGAATGTGGTTGGGTCACCCGTCCCTCCAGTCGATCCCGCAGCTTCTCGGTTCCGTCGACATCGTAAGGCAAAAGCCCATAAAGTATTGGACGGAAAACTGCGTTTCGTGGTTGGTCATGATATATTCTTGGACAGAGTTGAAGCACTATGTGCCCATGCTCTGATAGGCCGCCTTGAATACGCCTCTATGGACAAAAAAGAATGGTTTCGCTGGGCGACAAAAAATTGGAAACCCTTTCTTTCCTATGTTCTTGCAGTTAGCCTTCTCGCTCGTGGTTGGATTGTGATAGTATTCCTTGAAGATGATCATGCTACCCAGGTTCTGCAAAGGATTTGGAGGGTTGGCATAGGATCATTGGTTCTCGATCGTTGGCATACAAATTTTGATCCGGCAAGAGAACGAGTGAAAAAAAGGCACCTGTGGACCTTACTTCCTGGTCTACCTTTCCCTCTCTGGAACCGTACTTTGCTCGAAGGTGTGGGAAACACCATTGGCCGATTTGTAGCTCTCGATGAAGATTTTATGCACTGCTATGATAAGAGGCTGGCCAAAATCCTGGTGGAAATTGACATTTCGAGAGGGTTACCAGCGAATGTGGAAATTCTTTGTAAAGAAAGACTATTTATTCAGAGACTGGATTATCAAGGAACCCCATTCCGATGTAGTATTTGCCGGGATACAGGTCATCTTTGTCAGAATTGCCCATCATTCAGTAAAGCTTCTTCCTCACCTGTACCCCATTCTCCTCCTGCAAATTATGCGGGGTTTAAGGTAAGTACACTTGTTTCTTCTCTCCTGGCTTTAGATCATTTTGATGAAGTTACGGATCAAGAGTTGGCTTTTTTGGATTCTGTAGAAATTAAAAGGCGCACACCTACTGTTAATCGGGTTAAAAAATCATTAGTTTCTTCGCTACCTTATGTCGACTCCCCTCAACCCGCCCTTGCTGTGATGACCCCTTCGACTGGTTCAGATACAACCATTAAGGATCTTACCCTTCCCTCGCTGGGTCCGGTAGAAGAGCCCCTTGCTCTCCCACAAACCAATCCTGTTCCATTCTCTCCTCGATCTGAGCATCCATATGAGGAGATTCAGCGGTCTTCCCCTCTTTTACAGACTCTGAATAAAACCAATTTACCCATCGAAATGGTGGTTGCTCTTCCTACTCCTCTTTTTTCAGAAGTTGATTTTCCTCCTCTTGAAAGGGATGGACCCATACCAGTCTCTCCTCATAGCTCGGTCAACTCTCCTTCCTTTGCTGATCCCACCTTGAAAAAATCTCTGAACATCTTTTCTGACAAATCTCCCCTTTCCCCCTCGGTTTTGCCTCTTGACTCTATCAGATTTGAAAATGTTACAATCAGGAAGAAGAAATCGAAAAAGCCCTCTAAGGATTTAGTGGATTCAATGAATGATCCTTATATTCCTTTATCTACCAGGCTTAATAATGCGGACAACAACCCTCTCTCACCTTCATCTAGGGTCCTTAGAGCTCAGACCCCTTCTCAGTTTGATCCTTAATGCGTTTTCTCTCTCTAAATGTTAGAGGCTTAGGAGGCTTAGCCAAGCAAAAAAGCCTTCACCATTTGTTTTCCTCACTTTCCCCTGATGTGATTCTTCTTCAAGAAACTATGACTAGTATCTATCCTGCTTTGTTTGCTTTCTCTAAGCTCTGCCCGGGTTGGGAATTTTGTGCCATTAAGGCTAAAGGTCTCTCTGGAGGTCTCCTATCTGGTTGGAACCCAAAACTTCTTAAATGTAAAGCCTTCCATACTGCAGTCGGTATCCTTCTCAAAGCTTCCCTCGGAAGCTCCTCTCTAGAACTATCTATTCTCAATTGTTATGGACCTTACCTTCATAGAGACTCTTATTGGAATTCTGTCGCATTTGGTGGGCTTCTATCTCTTCCCAATCTCATCCTAGCAGGTGACTTAAACTTTACATTTAGTGCTTCTGAGATTTGGGGGTCAAAAGCTCAGCTGGATCCTTTGGGCCCTTTCTTTGCTAAGATGTTTTTAGATCATCATCTGGTGGATGTGGCCCCCACCTGTGCGGGCCCTACTTGGAGGAATGGAAGGATGGGGGAAGAAGGTATCCCCAAAAGACTAGATCGTTACCTCTTATCTGAACATCTGGTTTTTTCTCTTCCCAGATATAGGGTTTGGACCCATAGATGTGGCTTGTCAGATCATTTTCCGATTATCCTGGATTGGAAGGATCATCGGTCCTCCTGCGCTTTACCTTTTAAATTTAACCAATCATGGCTTTCCAATGAGGATTTTAAGTCAATGATTAGAGCTGAATGGCCTCATATTCTTTCTGATAACCCCCTTGATCCTATGTTTGATCTATCCTATAAACTTCGGATCTTAAAAAGTAAAGTTAAATCTTGGATTAAAAATGAAGCCCATAAGATGAAGGATAAATCTATCCTCTTGGAAGAGGAAATAAACTCCCTCCTTTCTTCCTCTGTCTCCGCTTTATTGACTGACAATCAACAGCTTAGATTCCTTTCTGTTAAGGCCGAACTTAAAAAAGTGATTGATCATGAACTCTACTCAGCCAGACTCAAAAGCCGTATCACTTGGGCTTCAAATGGGGATGCAAATACAAAGTTTTTTCATGCTGTTGCCTCTGCTAGAAGGAACCATAATGCAATCTGGAGTTTACAAAATGATGATGGGAATTGGGTCTCGGATGACTCTTTGATCAAATCTCTTGAGGTTAGACATTTTAGGAAATTTTTTGAAGTTGATAATCTGTCTACCATATCTGCCCAACTCAAGATTATCCGGTTATTTCCCTCCTTTTTGGAGTCAGATGAGAAAGAGGTTTTTTCTCAGCCTGTTAATATAGATGAAGTGGAAAGAGCCCTTAAATATTTCAAGAAAGATAAGGCTCCAGGCCCAGATGGCTGGCCTGTTGAATTTTACTTGACTTTCCTTGACCTATTGGGCCCTCAACTGGTTCAGTTGGTTGAATCCTCTAGGACTCTTGGTAGGGTTTCCCCAGCTATAAATTCCACTTTTATCACTCTTATCCCTAAGGTTGATAAGCCTAATACCTTTGCATACTTCCGCCCAATCTCGCTCTACAATCTCTGCTATAAACTAATCTCTAAAATTGCTGCCATGAGACTAAAGCCTTTTTTGGATAAAGCCATCTCCCCTCAGCAGTTTGGTTTTCTTAAAAATCGTCAGATCCTTGATCCCATAGGGATTACCCAAGAAGTTTTACATACTGTCAATACTAGGAAAAGAAACGCTCTTATTATGAAACTTGACTTATCTAAAGCTTTTGATCAGGTTAACTGGTCCTTTGTCCGCCTTATTCTTCTTCAAATTGGTGTCCCTTTGATTGGTGTGAATTGGATCTTGGGATGTCTTTCATCTGTTCAATTTGCAGTTCTTGTAAATGGCTCTCCCTCCTCCTTTTTCTCAGCATCTAGGGGTATAAGACAAGGATGTCCTTTATCCCCTCTGCTGTTTATCTTGGTTATTGAAGGCCTAAGCCTGATGATTGAGGAGGCTAAAAGACAAGCGAAGATCAAGGGTATTAAAATCTCGGCCCGTCTCTCACTTACTCATTTATTATTTGTGGATGACGTGATCTTATTTGGGTTTGCTTCCTTGGAGGAATGGAAGGCTTTTAAGGACATTCTGGATACCTTTTGTGAAGCATTAGGTATGAGTATTAATATCAATAAATCCAGCTTCCTTCATAATAACCTGGATGAGGATACCCTTCAGAATTTAGCTGGTCATTTTCCTTACAAATTTGATACTCTGTCTAAAGGTTTTGTTTATCTGGGATGCTATTTGAAACCCTCTGGTTATTTGATTAAAGAATGGTTCTGGCTTGTCTCAAAATTTGAAAAAAGGGTAGCTCATTGGACCAATCGAATGTTGTCTATTGGAGGTCGCCTGGTTCTCATTCGATCTGTACTCTCGAGTATCCCAGTATACTGGTTATCCCTTTTTCCCATTCCGGCCTCCATTCTTGATAAACTCAGGAAAATTATCTTCTCCTTTCTTTGGGGATCTTCTTCAAATAAATTCAAATTTCATCTCGTGGATTGGAAATTGCTGGCTCGCCCGATTAATCAGGGAGGCTGGGGGATAAAGAATTTACCGAGTTTCAGTATGTCTTTAAGGATGAAAAGTTTCTGGCTGGTGCTTAATTCAACAGGCATCTGGAATAAGCTCATCACTATTAAATATCTGAAGAACAGATCTGTCCATCTTGGCTTAGAGATAAAAGATTTGTTGCTGGCAACGTTTCTATTCTTTGGAGAGGGTTTGTTGAAACGCTGCCGTGGATCGGTAAAGATTTGATTTGGAATGTGGGTAATGACACTTCTGTTAGAGTTGGTGTTGATCCCATGATTGGTTTTGGCTCAAATTTTATTCTGCCAATTGGATTAAGGGAGTATCTTGAGGATTATGGAATTGTTACCTTAAATCAGGCTAAAAATCTTCACTCTCCGGCATCTTCTTACTGGTACTCGGCAGCCGATTTAGATCTTTGTAATGAATGGAAACTTCATTGGGATCGTTATATTCGGGGTCTGGAATATGGAAGAATTATTTTATCAGACCAAACCGATTCTTTGCTCTGGTCCCATTCAAATTATGTTGGATCCTTATCGACAGCCAAAGGATATGAATGTGTCTCTTTTAGCTGTTTAGACAATCTGGGTCTTTCGTTGGATTTCCTATGGAAGCAACGTATTCCTCTGAAAATTATTTGTTTCTCTTGGCTTCTGGTTAAAGGACGTATCTTAACTTGGGATCAACTACAACGAAGAGGATTTCAAGGTCCAAGTAAATGTATTTTGCGTGGAAGATTTCCTGAAGATATCCACCATCTGTTCTTATCTTGTCCTACCAGCCTGAGAGTCTTCTCGTTCTTTGCTGAAAAATATGGGTTTGTCTTCCCTTCTCATGATTCTGTATCATCTCTTTTGATTCAGTGGTTTAACTCCCCTTTCCGCAAAGCTACTTATAGATATCTTCCCTTCTTCATATTCTGGAATTTATGGATTCTCCGCAACAAATGTATCTTTGAAAATTGGAAACCAACTCTCCCAGCTTTAATAGTCAGAATAGAGGGTCTTTTAAACACTTACCCTGCTCCCACAATTTCCTATAAATCCAGGCAAATTGGCTCCAAACCTGTTTTGACATTCCCATGTGGATTCTTTGATGGAGCTGCTGCAGCAAATTTAAGTGGCTCGGGACTTGTGATCTATATTAATAATCAGCACTATTTCTGTTTCTCCATTGGTGGTGGTCATGGAACTAATACTAGAGCAGAATTGTTGGCTTCTTGGGCTGTCCTCAGAGTCAGCCAGATGATGGGTATCCCAATTCAGTTGATTTTTGGAGACTCTCTAATTGTTATTTCATGGCTCAATCGAATGTCGGCACTTGATGTTCCTTCTCTGATGCATTGGTGCAAAGATATTAGAAATTTGATTCACATGGCCCCTCAGGTGATCTTCAAGCACGTCTTCCGGGAGCATAACTCTCTAGCAGATGGACTTTCTAAAAAGGCCCTGAATTTGGATTTGGGAAATGGTTACTTCACTGAGTTGTTGGATGGCATGGCCATTAATGAGGGCCACTTTGTTCTTTTTTGATGCTGAGATTCTCAGCTTCTTTGCCTCCAACTTTATGTGCTTCTCATATTTTGCTTCGTTTTGAGTCCTCTCTGTTAGCAAGTTTTGCTCCTGGAAAACTTGATTGTGGATTACCTTCGAACTTCATCAGCATATATGACCTGCTAACGCGGGAATGATGAGTAAAGTCTGCAAAGATCAGACTTTAATTCTTCTATCTTGGATGATGTAGAATGCTTTGTATTTATGCTTTTGTTGTGTTGATCTGGCTGTATGTCTCTGCTGATTGCTGAATGATCAGTCATGAAAGCTATGTTCTGCTGATTGTTGAATGCTCAGTCATGGATGCTATGTAAAAGATGTCTTTTAATTCTATTTGAATAACAAAGACTGGTATTTTTTCTTCTGAAAAAACACCAATTGTAAACCCAACATTAAAAGAAGTTATGAGCTACAATGTTGCATGATATGATGACTATGTTCCAACAACTCATCACCACTTAGAAACTCGATGGGTTGTACCGAGAGGTTGAGTGCTTTGAGCTTCATGTAGGAGGTCTCAGGGTTAATCCCCCAAGCTATTTGCATTTGTTGTGTACTTCACTCATTGTACCTACCAAGTCCAACACCATAATTAATGTCAATACATTAACAATTGGTACCATCTAAAAAATGTGGGAAAGCACTCAGGGGATTCCTCTTGAGATTTTTAGTGGAAAAAAAGGTGCACCACCATCAACATTCCTAACAACAACCTCCTCTTCAATCCAATATTCTCTAAGTGATCCCTATTGCTCAATAAGAACATTATGATGAGCACTAAATTGTTTGTTTGTAGCTTTGATGGGGACCTCAATGGTGATGAACTTGATTCTAAGATACACAACATGGAGGCTTATTTCAAACCCAATCAAACCTTATAAAGGTCAACAAGATTATGATCACTGGATTTCACATAGAGGATCGTTTCTCTCATAAGGTGTTAGAACCACATGCAACATTAGAAAGCCAACAAGCAACCCTCAATTAGCACTTAGAGATACTTGAAGGATGTTATCCATAAAAGGTTCTATCCTTAATTGTATGAGGTTATTTTGTTGGCAAAGTGATACAACTTCGACAAATACTTGAATATATTCCATTTAACAATTTTAGTGACAAAATGTCATCAAGATTTAGGTAAAAGATTTTGAAAAAACTTTGTTTTAAGTTGATTTTAAAGTTACTACTGCATTAAAGGAAAGAATTGAAACTATTTTGTGTTACTTCCCTAAAACACAACTTCCAACTTGCTTCCAAAATAGAAATAACCTTCTTAAAACCAATCATGTTAATCAAAAGGAGAATTTTTTCTCAACTCAACCCCTTGCCATTTCCAAGGGACAACCCAAAGAAAGTGAAAAGAAAGGGACAAAAAAATAAGCAGAAGCAAAATTCATATTACAAGAAATTGGCACTCTAATGACTAATGTAAGACCATGAAGAAGGAAACATTCCTCCTTGCTGAGAAACATATTTATGGCAATTTCGACCACTACTACATAAAATCGCAATAGTGTCACACTTAGTTTGCCTCGTAATGTTTGCAAAATAATAATTTTTTTTCACAATGTAAAACATGATGGATTAGGGGGAGTTAATGTCATTCGTGATGTGTTTGTATCACATCTTATTTATGTGTTGCACTTATTGATGAATTGCATCTCTAACATTGTACATTACATCGTTCTCTCTTATGTGCAACATCATTTACATCACCCTAAGCTGCGATACAACATTGTTGTCTCACATTTTGCATCATTAATGTGTTCTTTGTTTTTGTGTCTTTATCATTGCCTATGGTGTCATAATAATTACTTTGCATGGACTTTTGCATCACTTTTTGAGATAAAAAATGAAAAAATGCATGCTATGTATTGCCATTTGCATTGCCATATTTACCATTTGTGTAAGCAATTTTACTGTTTGTGTCACTATTTGCATCCATAAAGGATATAGCATGCTCAAGTAGGAAAGCCCCACCCATAATTAATAAATTGTTGTTTCTTCTTCCATAGATCACATAATCAACATTTTTTTGTGCATGAGTAGCATTTAATATTTCTAGTGGATGTATTCATTGCATTAAGATATGGTTATGAAATTTATTGTAGATGTTTGGGTACCCTTTATAACTTAGTGTGAATGAGATGTGTAACATAGCATAGTTCATAAGGGTGGTAGGTGTGGGGGGATCATCATCAATCCTAGAGGAACTCACAAAATTAGTTTTTTCTTGGGGTCTTGGTACAACATCAAATAACCAAGCAGAGGCTTGTGCTCTCCTCTAGAGAGTCATGGAGGCATCCTTAAGTGGCATTGGGAAATTAATGGTCTTTAGGGACTCATCAATTATCATTTAGTACTTAAAGAACAACTTAACTCCTAAAGACATCATTCCGACTTTAAGCATCACTAGAATCCAAAAGGAAAGCTACGGCTCCGACAAAATCCAATTTTGTCCACATCCTTCATTGAGTAAATCAAGAAGCATACTTCCTTGCTAACTAAGCATTCATGCTAGGAAAGGGGAAAATATGCAAAAAGGGGGGTATAGTTCCTCACCCCATCCCCTGAGTTTCATTATGGTGTGTTTCATATCACCTTTTACATTGGAGAAGCCACATTGAATTGCATTAATTTCACTTAAGGGAGGAAGGGATGATATCTAAATAGGCATCCTACCCTTTCAAAATTCACATACCACATCATTGGTATTAATTAACTCTTTAAGTCATGGATCACATCACCACAGGTGATTTTGGGGTTTTGGTAGTTCCAAAACTTGGCTTTGTTTTGGTTTTAGTGGTTGTAATCTCTAGGTATGCTCTCTATGGGTGATTTTTCCAGTTTTCAAAACTTAGCTCTATTATGGTTTTGGTAGCCATAATATCCAAGTAATCTATATAAGTTTCCTATCTATTGTTGATTATTGTGGTCTTTTTGGTTTGGGATTTAGGCTCACCATTCACCCTACGACTTTGTTATGTCTTGTTTCTAGAACTTGTATGGTTTTTTTTGTTGTTGAAGGCCTTTTATATTTAGATTGTGGTTTCTTGTGGATATCAGTTTTTGATGTCTCCCTTCGAGTATACCATTCTTAGATAGGGGAATTTAAAGGGATTCTTCAATCTAATTTCTTTGTGTATAGCAGGGTTGAAGTCTAGGAATTTCACTTAGGCCATTTTATTTCGATCTGTCCAAATATTTTGAGGACAAAGTTCACTTCTCACGTCCCAATTCTACATGGTGAATTTCTGTAAAGACACTATCTTTTCTCATGTTAATAGATTCATTATGCAGGCCAAAGAGACATTAAGGAAATTAAAAGGTTCCTTTATTGACAAGAAAAACTCATCAATGGGAATAGAACCTTAATATTTTTAGTCATCTCTAAAACCCATGAACTTGAGCGTTAATAAGTCTTCCAGAATGGTATAATCAGCAACATATTTTTCAAATATAAAAATCAAATTTAGGATTTAGAGGAGTAATGTGTGAATTTTAGAGCGATAGTTTCATCTCTCAACAAAGGATATGCTTCCTTAGCATCCAACAAGAATGCTTCAGTGAGATGTTATCTAGTGGAATTCAAATAAGAAGAAATGGTCCACTAGCAACGAGAAGCTATGAATGCAAACAAAAATATGGATCTCTCCTCCCCAATCAAGTTGAGGATGATACTCTCAATTAAATATCCTTAAAATCACGTAATATCTCATGTACTGCAAATGTTATCTTTTATGGGGATTTTTTTTCATAATCTATTATACTATTATGCCTACTCTAGTTTCTAAAGCCAATGAGACATATAAGTTCTTTTTTGTAGTCGTAATAAAGAAACATATTTTAAAGTCAAAAGTAATCTCTATATTTTGTATTAAGTCGTTGTCCATGTAAGCTATAACATCTTTTAATACAATATTAATATGTCAATGTTTTTTTTCTAATTTTAAACATAACATAACCCATAATAAGAATTATGTTTTTTTCTATCTAGGTATATTTTTGATCCATCTTTGTGCTTGATAAATTTGAGGTTAAGATGGATTTATGTTTAGTTTTAACCACTAGGTTTATAAATATTTTTAGGTGATTTATTGTTAAAATTATAGGTAGACTTGGTGGTAACTGTTAACCACCAAACAAACTCTAAATGGTTGCATGACCAATTCATGGTTCCAATTGTGAATGAGCAAGTAGAAGTTTGTGTCTAAGTTTCTTTTTAATCCATCTAGTATTTAATATATATGAAGTTAAAGGGATCTATGTTAGTTATATGCAACATGGTTATTAATTTTTTAAGTATTCTACTATCAATATATAATTAAATTTAGTGGTAAATGTTATCCACCAAAGAATCTCCAAATGTTGCCCTACCTTGTTCATGGTTCCAAACATGTGTGGGTTGTTGATGTATTTGTAACTTCAGAATGTATTCACTTGTATATCTTATGTCTTGTACCTTGATGTTTATTCCAGGAAGTGTCTATAATGTATTTGAGTCATCATGTCATGCCCTGATGTTCCTATCGGGAGGTTCTATAATGTAAACAAGTCATGTCAAGTCAATGTGGGTAACCCTCCTATTGTTCAAGGGTTAAAGTCCCCGCAGTTTCGGGGCACTAGGGTTATTAGACTCTCCTAGAGAAGTCGGCCCTAGTGAGTCATTGTCAAGTTGGGAATTAGTATAAATAGAGAGTGAGCCTCTCTATTTATCACACACTCACTCACACTCAGTTGTAGCGCATAACTAAGGAAGAAGAAGTTGTTGGGGCTAGAAAGAAAGAGGCTACTACTGTCGGGATATCATCTTACTGTTTTTGGGGCTTTGCTATTTGGTGCTGATTCTATCTCTGAGGAAGTTGCGGGGTTTTCTCCTTTATGGTTTCCCCGAGGAAAATCTTTGTGTTCATTGTATTATGTGTTTGATTGTTGTGCTTGTTATTCTCTCAGTTAAGATCCTAAGTTAATGCTAGCTTAAATGATAAAAATCTATCATGGTATCAGAGCTAACTTGAGAAGAAGACACTGTGAGCTGTGAGAACTAGGGATTCCTACTTTTTGGATCTCTCTCCACAGAGTTTTAGCAAAATCAGGTTGGACTGACTCTCCTCCCCACAGCGCATCTTTTTGTCGAAGCAGAATGTGATTCTGAGCATTTTCAGTTTTGACCCGACACTGGTGCCGGAAATTAGGGCTTTCCATAGAAGTGGATTTTTTTAGTGAGCCCAGGCCTGGATTGATCTTCTCCTCAAAATGAAAGTTTAGAGATCAAGATCAAAGCATTTGGTTGGAAAGAACTCTGAGAAAGTCAAACCCTAATCTGGTCCTGAACCAACACTACAGAAATTCAGCTCCAAATCCAGATCTGACATCTTGACCTAGTAAGATCTAAATATTTTGTATTCATTTGAGGTTCTCAGTTAAGATGTCTCATCATGCCAAGCTTGATGAAAATCTTGAGGGAGCTGATAACTTCTGAGCCTGGAAGTATAGGATCTCCCTGGTCCTGGAAGAAAATGAGTTGGACTCCTACATCAATGAGGAGATTCCAGTTCCAGAGGGAGTGAGGCTAAGGCCTTACACATGAAGAAGGTGGTTATGGCTAAGAGGATTATTGCTGATTCAATCAAGGATCACCTCATACCACAGGTGTCCTCCCTAAAGAAACCTAAAGCTATGTTTGATGCCCTAACCAAATTGTTTGAAGGAAAGAACATAAACTGGAAGATGACCTTGAGGAACCAATTGAAGAATGTGAAGATCCAGAATGCGGAGACCATACAGTCATACTTTAGAAGGGTATCCCAGATTAAAGAACAACTTGAAGCTATAGATGAAGAAGTGGAGAATGTAGAGATTGTAATGACCACCTTGAATGGTCTCCCTAGGACATGGGACTCTTTCATTCAAGGGATTTGTGCCAGAAAGAAGTTAGTCAAGTTCAACAGACTATGGGAAGAATGCTCTCAAGAAGAATCTTGGATAGCAACTCGAGAAGAAAAGATGGGAAGTGAAGATGAAGCTCTCACAGTACAGTCCAAGAAAACCAAATCTAGCCACCACAGAGGTAAGTACTCTCATCAAAGGAATAACTTTAGAAAGCCTAGAGATAAGTCTAAGTTCATTTGATATACATGTGATGAAAGAGGACACTTTGCTAGAGATTGTCCTAGAAACAAAAGTAGCTCTCACAAGAAGAAGGGAAACAAGAGAAGACATCATGCTCATGCTGCAGAGGATGATGAACCTTCCACAAAGAGAAACATACAAGACAGTGATGATTCTTCAAGTGATGAAGAATATGTTCTGATTTTCGCTCTCATGGGAACTATCACACATGGTAGCAATGATTGGCTTATAGACAGTGGTGCTTCCAAACATATGACAGGATTCAAGGAATCCTTTGTGAAACTATCTGAACATGAGTCACCTCACAAGGTGAAACTCGGAGATGACTACCAGTATCCAATAAAAGGTAGTGGTGAATCCTCATACAAGCTAGACTCTGGAAAGTATATCAAGATAAAAGATGTATTGTTTGTACCTAGACTAAAGAAGAACCTCCTCTCCATATCTGCATTGGATGCAAAAGGAATGAGGGTTGCATTTGTAGATGGCCAAGTCCTCATGTGGCCAAAGGGAAAGTATTTCGATGATGCAATAGTGATTGGTGAACAATAAGGAGGACTATACAAATTGAAGGGACAACCATAACAAGCTTTGGTTCATGACTCGGTAGAACCAAATGAGCTTTGGCATAGAAGGCTTGCACATGTGCATTACAGAGCACTACCACTTGCAAGCAAAGCTGTTGAAGGTCTCCTAGAAATGCAGACATAACATGAAGGTGTATGCAAAGGATGTGCAAAAGGGAAGAACACAAAGAAGACATTTCCAAGTAGCGAGAGCAAGGCAAAATGAATCTTGGAAATCATCCACTCCGATGTATGCGGTCCAATGTCATCCAGTTCACTAAGCGGATATGTATACTATGTTTCTTTTATTGATGATTTTTTTAGAAAGGCATGGATATACTTTATGAAGAACAAAGATGAAGTATTCAACAAGTTCAAGGAATTCAAAGCCTTGATCGAGAATCACATAGAAAAGAAGATCAAGACCTTTCGATCAGATAATGGCAGAGAATTCACATCAAATGAATTCAAAGAGCTATGCAAAGACTCAGGGATTAAGAGGGAGTTATCCACTCCATATAATCCACAATAGAACGGGATTGTAGAAAGAAAGAATAGAATGATCATGGAAGCAGCAAGAGCCATGCTTCATGATCAAGATCTTGCCATGGATCTATGGGCAGAAGCTGCCAGAAAAACGGTATATGTACAGAACCGTACTCCACACAGAGTACTTGAGAACAAGACACTTGAAGAAGTCTTCTCTGGCAAGAAACCATAAGTCAGCTTGTATACATACACATTCCGAAAGAAAAGAGAACAAAGTTAGATCCTTCAGGAAAGAAGGGTATATTTGTGGGATACTCTAAAAGCTCGAAGGCTTACAGAATATACTTCCCAGGATTGAAGAATATTGACATCAGTAGAGATGTAACATTTGACAAAGATTTAGCCTACATCAAATCCAGGAAGAGACTGACTGAAGAACCTGAAGAAACAAGAGCACCTAGAATTCATGATACAACCATGAACGAAGAAATTCAAGAAGAAGTTCAAGAATTAGAAGAACCTCAAGAACCTGTAGATCCACCTCATGAGAAGAATCCTCACAAGAGGAAACCTGCTTGGGTACGTGAAATTATCCAAGGTGCAGAAAGATATGGAGCTTGAGAAGAAGCACACAAAGGAAGGAAGAGAACTAGGTCCTACTCCAGTTTTGTAGCACTGCTATGTGACATTATTTATAAAGAACATTCCAACTATGAAGAAGCAACAGAAAGGAAAGAATGGAAGGATTCTATGATCGAAGAGTATCAATCGATCATGAAAAATGATGTTTGTGATGTTGTCCCAAGACCAGAAGGGAAGTCCATTGTAACTTCCAAATGGATCTACAAGATCAAGCATGCTGGAAATGGCAACATAGAGAAATATAAATCAATATTTGTGGCTCGTGGTTTCTCCCAGAAAGAAGGAACAGATTATGAAGAAACTTTTGCACGTGTATCCATATACACTTCCATCAGATTAGTACTTGCTCTGGCTGCAGTGATTAGATGGAAGATACACCAAATGGATGCCAAGACTGCTTTCTTGAATGGTGTAGTAGAAGAGGAAGTGTATGTGGAGCAACCACTTGGTTTTGAGACACATGACAGGGAGTCTCATGTGTGTAAATTGAAGAAATCCCTGTACGGTTTGAAATAGGCACCTAGGACACAGTACGACAGAATTGATGGCTTCCTATCCAGTTTGGGCTTTACCAAGAGTAAAGCAGATTCCCATCTTTACTACAAGGTTGAAGATGGAAACCCAGTGATACTCCTACTATACGTGGATGATCTGTTTGTAACAGGTATGGATGGGTTGATTTCTGATACGAAGAGGAAACTTGCTGTCGAGTTTGAAATGAAAGACTTGGGTATGATGCACTATTTCCTAGGCATGGAGGTGTGGCAGAATGCAGATGGAATATTCCTTGGACAAGGGAAGTATGCAATAGATATTTTGAAGAGATTCAGGATGATGGACTGCAAGGACATAACCACACCTATGAAATTGAACCTGAAGCTATTGAGTGATGCTTCATCAGAAGCGGTTGATGCTACGATGTATCGTCAGATGATTGGCTCCTTGATGTACCTGACGAACACGAGACCAGATATTTGCTTTGCTGTTAACACATTGAGCCAGTTCCTGACAGATCCGAGACATGTTCACTTGATTGGTGCAAAGCATATTCTGAGGTACCTGAAGGGTACAGTTTATTATGGGCTCAAGTACGAGGCAAATTAGAAGATTAACCTAGAGGGTTATGTTGATTCAGATTTGGCAGGAAGTGCCATCGATAGGAAGAGTACTTCAGGATGGTGCTTCAGTATGGGATTAGGTGTGATCTCTTGGTTTAGCAGGAAGCAGTCCTGTGTGGCACTGAGTACAACTGAAGCAGAATATGTCGCAGCTTGTTTAGCTAGTTCCGAGGCAGTGCGGCTGAGAAAGCTACTGTCTGATTTATTTGAACTCCAGTTGGATGCTACTTGTATATATTGTGACAACCAAAGTTGTGTGAAGTTTTCAGAGAACCCAATGTTCCATGACAAGTCAAAGCATATCAAGGTCAAGTATCACTATATCAGGGATATGGTGCAGAGAGGAGCAGTGAAGCTCCAGTATGTTGCGACGAACGAACAAATAGATGAAGTGTTGACGAAGCCATTGGCCAGAGTGAAGTTTGAGTACTTTAGGGAGAAGCTTGGTGTTCTCCAGATCGAGGTTCCCTCCAAAGGGAAATGATGAGACCTAGAGCCATTCTGACATGGTGAGAGGATTAGGTTCCTTCCATGGTCAGATGTAAGGGCTGAGCCATTCTGTCATGGTGAGAGGATTTGGTTCCTTCCATGTCAAATGTGAGTGCTAGAGCCATTCTGACATGGTGAGAGGATTAGGTTCCTTCCATGGTCAGATGTAAGGGCTGAGCCATTTTGTCATGGTGAGAGGATTTGGTTCCTTCCATGTCTGATGTGAGTGCTGGGCCATTCTAATGTGACTGTAGGATTGGTTCCTACATGATCAGATATAAGTGCTGAATGCCATTCTTGGAATGGAGGCACCTGGTCAGTTACCAAGAATACTCAGTCAGGGACTGAGGGCCATTCTAATATAACTGTAGGATGTAGTCTTACATGATCAGATGTGAGTGCATGGCCATTCTGATGTGATTGAGGGATGTGTTCCCACTTGATCAGATGTAAGGGCTGATGCCATTCTCTGGGAGAATGGAGGCACCTGGTCAGTTACCAGGAATCCTCAATCTGGGACTGAGAGCCCTTTCGATGCAATGTTTTTGAACATGCTCGAATGTAAGTGCAGAGCCTTTCTGATAAGATGAGGTCAGATGTAAGTGCATAGCCTTTCTGATAAGATGAGGTCGAATGTAAGTGCAGAGCCTTTTCGACAAGATGAGGTTGGATATAAGCGCCGAGCCATTCTGGCGCGATGTGTTTACAAATGGTCAGATGTGAGTGCTGGGCCTTTCTGACAAGATGAGGTTAGATGTGAGTGTTGGGCATGCCTTTCTGACAAGATGAGGTCAGATGTAAGAGCTGGGCAGGCCATTTTGACTTAGGGTCAGACATAAGCACTAATGAATACCTACATGAAGGGTAGGCCTACAACCAACATGAAAAAGGGATGGCTCTGTAGAACTTCCCGTGACGAGAAGAATCGAGAGATAGCACCATTCTGAGATATCACCGATGATGATGATCCAGACTTGTTGATGATCCAGATCAAGTGATGATCCAGATGTGATGATGATCCAGACTTGATGATGATCCATATTTGATGATGATACAGTGATGATGATCCAATAGTCGTGATGATCCAGATCCTGTGATGAAGAAGACTTGAAGAAGAATATGACTTAGAAGAAGACTTGAAGACGAAGGTGACTTGAAGATGAAGAAGACTTGAAGACGATGATGACTTGAAGATGGAGAAGAGTTGAAGATGAATACAACTTGAAGATGAAGATGACGAGATGATCCAGTCGATACAGAGAAGAAGACCAGTGCTGAAAATTGTGTCGAAAGAATACCTTCCTAGTTAAGAGGGAGTGTTGATGTATTCGCAACTTTGAAATGTATTCACTTGTATATCTTATGTCTTGTACCCTGATGTTTATTCCGGGAAGTGTCTATAATGTATTTGAGTCATGTCATGCCCCGATGTTCCTATCGGGAGGTTCTATAATGTAAACAAGTCATGTCAAGTCAATGTGGGTAACCCTCCTATTGTTCAAGGGTTAAAGACCCCGTAGTTCCGGGGCACTAGGGTTATTAGACTCTCCTAGAGAAGTCGGCCCTAGTGAGTCATTGTCAAGTCGAGAATTAGTATAAATAGAGAGTGAGCCTCTCTATTTATCACACACTCATACACACTCACTCACACTCAGTTGTAGCGCATAACTAAGGAAGAAGAAGTTGTTGGGGCTAGAAAGAAAGAGGCTACTGCTGTCAGGATATCGTCTTATTGTTTTTGGGGCTTTGCTATTTGGTGCTGATTCTATCTCTGAGGAAGTTGCGGGGTTTTCTCCTTTATGGTTTCCCCGAGGAAAATCTTTGTGCTCATTGTCTTATGTGTTTGATTGCGGTGCTTGTTATTCTCTCAGTTAAGATCCTAAGTTAATGCTAGCTTAAATGATAAAAATCTAACATGGACAAGTTGGAACTCTGAATAGATAAATCATTCATAGTTTCATGAAGACAAGGATGGGAATTATGAGAGTTTGGTAAACCTTTCTCAACTTGTGGTTGTTATATATATATATATATATATATATATGATGTGTTTAATAATTACAAGATTTATATCTATATTAGCATATCTCATGATTACGATACTTGTCCTATATTAATAATCTTTGTCTCCTCCTCCTTCGTGGTTTGGATCAACTTGTCTCTAATTCACCTTGTTTTTATTTATATTTCAATAACATTTCAATAAATTTGAAAAAAACACCTAACACCCAATTGCATTACACTAATCCCACTATTATATAACCTAATGAACAAAGGTAAACCACAATTATAAAAAGCTATAAGTTGTACCTTATCATTTTAGAGACACTTAGGGAGGAGCTAGGACTAGACCGATTCCGAACATAGTAGCAATCATTTTTATCATCATTAGATAAATGTTAATTTTTTTTATAAAGTTCGTCATTAAATTTCAAATTCCTCTTTAAAAAATGAGAAAGTTCGCCTTAAATTTCAAATTCCTTTAGCTTAAATCATATGAAACATTCACCTTATCAACTTTAAGTAAGCATGGGACAAAATCAATTGAAACTATAATTTTAAAATAACAATGGGATAAAAGCCTATTCACTTTGAAATAATCATTTGATGAATGGGTGAATCATCCATCTTGGTATGTGTACTTTCAATGACCCTTAGTAGCAATCATTTTATCTAAATTCACCTTATCAACTTTAAGTAAGCATGGGACAAAATCAATTGAAACTATAATTATAATTTTAAAATAACAATGGGATAAAAGCCTATTCACTTTGAAATAATTATTTGATGAATGGGTGAATCATCCATCTTGGTATGTGTACTTTCAATGACCCTTAGTAGCAATCATTTTATCATCATTAAATAAATGTTAATTTTTTTTTATAAAGTTCGTCATTAAATTTCAAATTCCTCTTTAAAAAAATGAGAAAGTTCGCCATTAAATTTCAAATTCCTTTAGCTTAAATCATATGAAACATTCACCTTATCAACTTTAAGTAAGCATGGGACAAAATCAATTGAAACTATAATTTTAAAATAACAATGGGATAAGCCTATTCACTTTGAAATAATCATTTGATGAATGGATGAATCATCCATCTTGGTATTTGTACTTTCAATGACCCTTAGTAGCAATCATTTTATCATCATTAGATAAATGTTAATTTTTTTTATAAAGTTCGTCATTAAATTTCAAATTCCTCTTTAAAAAAATGAGAAAGTTCGCCATTAAATTTCAAATTCCTTTAGCTTAAATCATATGAAACATTCGCCTTATCAACTTTAAGTAAGCATGGGACAAAATCAATTCAAACTATAATTTTAAATTAACAATGGGATAAGCCTATTCACTTTGAAATAATCATTTGATGAATGGGTGAATCATCCATCTTGGTATTTGTACTTTCAATACAAGGGCCAATTAGGAAAGTTGAGATGTTTTCCTAATAATTTGAGTAGTCAGCATCCACTACTTATAGAGGTGGGATTTCATTTTTGGTGCATTATCACCTTATTTTGGGAAATTTTTTTCAATAATTTCTTTTATAATTTACTACTAAACATTCACTACTCATCCATGTGGTATCCATGTTGTAGTTATAATGGTTGATTATTCAAACCTCCTTCAAAAATGATAATTTTTTTGGTTGAACAATAACTTCCAACCTATAAGCAAAAACATATATTGAAGGATTTGATATTTAATGGGTATTAACAATATTAAACTTTATTCAAAATTATTTTTATTAATATATTATTCAATATTATTAAGTTTATAGATGTTTTTATTTGAGATTTGGGGTAGATTAGAGTCTATGTTTATTCATCTATGAACGAGGATGGGACAAGTGTACCGTCAAGATTGATTTTATGGCAGTCCTTCAAAATTTGAAATAAATTTTATAAAAAAAGGAATTTAAAAAATAACTGGTAGCTAGCTGATGAATGGATAACTAAGAGCAATGCATCCAACACTTCATGGAAGATAACCAAAAGAATGTGAGATAAAAAGAAAAAGAATATTAAAAATAATTGATAGTTGATAAATGGATAACCTGAAGAATGCCTATGATAACATGTAACTAGGCATGGATAACTCATAGTTGAACCCATTTAACTAGAAGAATGTGAGGAATAAAAAATATTTCCAAAGTGTCTTTCATTCCATAACTATCTCTCAACCATTTGATCCCTATGGACGTGATTCAACCACAAACTATGTGGGTGTGCTGGTTTATAAAAACTTATCTTCCAATATTACTTAAATGAAAATAAAACCAACATAGATCCATCTTACAAGGAGATCCACCAAGCATCCAGATCAAATATCTCGAGGTGCAAACCTCTTTTTAGAGTGCAAATTTTTTACTAAGCATTTTGATTTATGACAGGGAGTTACACATATCCATCTTACAAGGAGATCCACCAAACATCCAGAGAGATCAAATATCTAGAGGTGCAAACCTCTTGTTAGAGTGCAATTTTTTTACTAAGCATTTTGATTTATGACAGGGAGTTACACATCTCCCCCCACTGGAATGTAGAATGCACCTCTTCAATGCAATGATAGCTTAAAAGTCTTATGATTTGATTTTTGTTTATAGTTATTTTAGTCCAGATTCTAATAGGAATGGCTAGCATTGTAAATATACATTGGATTTCATATTATTTCATGACATTGAATTTAGTTTTGTAATAAAAATGTTGATATGGCCAAAAATTTTATGACCTAATTTAGAAAAAAATAACCATTAAAAATAAAACATTTAAGTTTAGATAACTCCAAAACAAAAACCCAAACGACCTGCAATAAGCATCCTTTAGCCTAGTAATAAATGTTGTGGCTGTTAAGCACATCAAGTGTTAGATTTAATTTAGCCTTTGATCTAACAGTTGCTATGCTCTACAACCACAACATTTATTGCTACGCTGCTAGAATACTTATTTTGCAAACCTAAACAAACTGCATGTGTTTGCTATTACATTCAAAGGAAGTTTCCTACTAAGCAAAATTAGTAACCCTGAGACAAGTTGTCATAAAGCTACCGGTGGCCACCAAATTTTCTGCCATTTTAACACAATCTCTCTGAGTCTCTCAAAAGCCTGTTCATGACTTTGACATGAGAATTTGATTTGTCAGTAGCACAAGAAAACAGAACCGTTCTCACTGCCATGGAATGGACAACTCAGCAGGAATAGTTATCACAATAATAATGGAGTATGTCGCTCTGGTTTTGTAAGAAACTTGCAATAGAAGAATATAACGACAAGAAGAATTGAGTGATGGGAACGTTCCACGAAGAAGATTTGTGGAAAACTCGTATGGTTTTGTAGAAAAATTGCAGAAGAATCAGTTATCTAAGGATGGATGGATAGAAGAGCACGTTTGGAACGTTCCAGGAAGATCTCTGTGTGCCAGGAGCCCAACGAAAACCGGTAAACTGTTTTTGTTTTTTTTCCATTGTTCTTTGGGTGTCACTTTTATTTTCTTTTGTCTCATTTTGTTGCGGTGAACAATAACCAAGTGTCTCATTTTGTTGCGGTGAACAATAACCAGGTTAATGCAGGCCATTTAATGTGGTAGCAGCAGTAGGCAGTAAGCATGGTGAACAATAACCCGCTTGGTGCAGGCCATTTAATGTGGCAGCAGCAGTAGGCATGTCCTCTATTGGATTTTAAGTTGTTTGACATCCAACAGGGGACATGCCTGCTGCCCCCACATTTTCATTAATTTGCAAGAGATTTCACAATATTTAACATTTTAAAAAATAAAAAGTGATTATTGAGGAGGACTAAAAATTAGATATTTTATACATAATTCTAATCATCAATGAACAAGCAAGATATTTTATAGATATTTCATAGGTGGCTGGTTGGCTTGGGAAATAAGGAATGAAAGGAAAATCAAAGTTAGCTATGATTGGCCAGCTTGATCTATAGCTTATAAACTTTGTGCAGAGATTACAGATCACTTAGAGAGAAAGGGGTTTACTTTTTCTGTTTTCAATTTAAGAATGTTCATAATTTTTCTCTTATCAAACAAAAGTGTTTCTCTTTGGTAATTGAAAGGGAGCACTGTAAATATCTGGCAGGAACAGTACACCAAAGATCTTTGTCCTATTCATGCTCACCTCAGTGATAAGTTTGAATTTCAAGACTTTTCTTCTATTTTTATGCTTGCATTGGTTGATTCACTTAAAGGTGAGTATTTTACATTGGTTTTGTACTCATATCAATTGGTATGAACTTTATGATAGAGCTTCTCAAGTGTTTTGTCATTTTGCTATATTTTGAGATTTTTTCATAAGTGGAATTTTTGTAAAAGCCAAGGCCATGAGATTACTAAGCTAAGTTGGAATTTAGTGTTTTATCATTTTGTTATACTTTGAGATTTTTTCTTGACTGGAATTTTTGTAAAAGCCAAGGCCATGAGATTATGAAGCTAAGTTGGAATTTATTTGAGCTTGTAATTTTTTTCTCTTTATCTTTGAACTTTTTTTATTTTGCATGTAATTCTTAATTGTTAATCTACACTCAAAACCCTACTTACTCCCACATCATCTAAGTCCTATGACTAACCTTAAAATCTCTAATGAATCAAGAGACTCCCAAGATGCAACCTTAATCCAGTCTTGAGCATGGAATTGTAGATTTCTCTCATATTGGGTTATATAAAGCACCTCTTGGCACAATAATAATAATGGGGTCCCATGAGTTTAGTTTTCTATGGAACTAGTATGGGGAACGAGGGAAACAAGTATGTTGGAACATTATATGAAGGTTTATATATAGTGAGGACAACTCCCCACGTGGATAATAATAATAATGGACGCCAACAAGCTTTGTAACAAACTTGAAGAAGAAGAGGAATATAAGGAGAGGATTGAATATGTTGGAAATGTCCCATGAGGAAGAGTTGAGTGCAATGAAGTGGCTAAGAAGAATTTTATTTTTTCTTACTATATTGTACAACGCAACGCACAAATACTTTTGTGAAGGGAGGGAGATATTTGTTGTGAAGTGGTTGATGAGAAATTATACACAATCAATGTCCATAAAGGATGCAACATGCCCATGTAGGTGAGCCCCACGCAAAATCTATAACTTGTTGTTTCTTTATTCTATTGTTCACATGACCAACATTTTGTGTGTGCGATTAACACTTAACATTTATTGTGGCCGTTATCTTCCTTGCATTATGAGATTCTTTGGGCATTTCTTGTAGCTGTTTAGGAATATGTATACTTTAAACTTAGCATGAATGCGATGGGTAATGTAACATAGTGTTGAATAAGGTTGTCATTGGTGTCAAAATCCAAGTGAAGAAGCATTCAAGCTCCTAAAGAATCCCCTGGAGATATCATGATAAATCCACATTGAAATGTCTTAAAGAAGCCTTGAAGCCCGCCTAAAGAACCTTGCCATAAATGCATATAACTCCAAAGTGGTCCTCTCAATGATGTAGCAGTTGAGCATGTTCCTCATGAAATGGGATACCATGTGATTACGTTTACATAACCACTTAAGGTAGTACACAAATAAAGCAAGCACCTAAATCTATTGAAGATTCTCCCAAAACAACAATAATCTATCCACAAAACCATGATAATGAAAAGTGTGAAAAAATCCTTAAAATAAGGATGATGCATAACATAACCATGATAAAGTGATGAGAAGTGTGAAAAAGCCCTTAAAATGACGATGATGCATAGTCATAACCATGATAAAGTGAATTTTGAAGAAATTCTAAAACTCTTTAATGAAAACATAAAGTCCTAAACTAAAATCTTCATGCTTTAAAGAAGCCACTTAAAAAAATTAAAGACAAAACTAATGTTAAGTTAAGTTATCCTAAGTAAATCTTTTTATAAGAAATTTATTTTAAAATATACCAAGACAAAACTAATGCTAAGCTAAGTTAGCCTAGGTAAATCTTTTTATAAGAAATTTATTTTAAAATATAGCCAGTAATATAATATGAAATGAAAAATATATTATTTTAAAATATTATCATTTTATATAACAAAAGTTTAATGCTTGGACTAAAGATAGGTCCCTCCTTTTTAAGGAATTAAAAATTAAAGTTAAAAGTTATATGAAAAAGGTTCTTCACGTGGGGATTAGGTCTTCACCTTAAGAATCTAAAGTCACGTCATTTTAAATGTGACATGAAAAATAAACGTTGAACTAGCCTTTTAATGTGGCAAGTTCCCATTTGAAAGATATCTTGTCGACCATATTAAAAAGGTTTAATGCATTCTTACACTCTAACATAAATTTATGTTAGATCTTGTAATTTCAAGAAGAGTTAAAAAAGTTTATGAGGAAATAGGGAATGAAAGGAAGATAAGAGTTGGCCATGGATTGGCCAGGTTGTTCTACAACTTATAGGCTTTTTGTAGAGATTATAATTTTAATCATTAATGAGCAAGTAAGATATTTTATAGGTGTCTGGTTGGCTTGGGAAATAGGGAATGAAAGGAAGATCAGAGTTGGCCATGGATTGGCAAGGTTGTTGTACAACTTATAGACTTCTTGCAGAAATTACGATCACTTGAGAGAGTGGTTTACTTTTTCTTTTTCAATTTAAGAACATTCATAATTCTTCTCCTATCAGACAAAAATGTTTCTCTGCTGAAGATTTGGGATTTGAAGGGGAGTAGTGTAAATATTTGGGAACAATACACCAACGATCTTTGTCGTGTTCATGCCCACCTCAGTGACAAGTTTGAATTTCAAGATTTTTCTTCTATTTTCATGCTTGCATTGGTTGATTCACTTAAAGGCGAGTATTTAACATTGGTTTTGTGCTCATATCAATTGGTATGAACTTTATGATAGAGCTTCTCAAGTGTTTTGTCATTTTGGTCTACTTTGAGATTTTTTCCTACATGGAATTTTTTTTAAAAGCCAAGGCCATGAGATTATGAGACTAAGTTGGAATTTATTTGAGTTTTTAAATTTTCTTTATGCTGTAAACTTCATTTTGTAAATATTATCTCTTTATCTTTGACCTTTTTTTATTTTACATGTAACTCTTAATTGTTAGTCTACACTCAAAACACTACTTACTCCCACATCATCTAAGTCCTATGGCTAACCTACAAATCTCTAATGAATCAAGAGACTCCCAAGACTCGGCCTTGCTTTAGTCTTGTCCACAAAAAAAAAAGTTTACCAAAACATACTTAAAGTTTCAATTTTTAAAGGCTACCAAAACAAAATTTAACTAATTATATCTTTTGTTTCACTCAATATTATGTTCAAAGGCGACTTAAAAAAAAACATTTTCTTTCTTTGTATTTATCCGCAACAAAAGGAATCATAAAAAGAAAAAGAAAACCAAATGCAATGTTAGATGTCCAAATAACTTTCTTGGTTGTTTATTTATGTTATAAGAAGTCTAGAGTGAATAAATGGAATAGTGTTGAAAATTTTACATTAAATATGGCCAAAATTGTCCATAAACTATATAAAATCCTTAGAAATTTGAATATTTTTACAAAAACACCATGAAACATTTTATGGTTAGAAATCACAGAATTAGTAAAATTAAAATAGATTCTTTAGTATTTTTCTTGATTACAAACGTAAGTTTACCATTCAATTTTTTCATATTAATCAATTTTTTGACCTTAATTAAGTGGTCCATAGTAGTTCTTTTCCCAAAATGATGGTCTATATTGTGGTGACTTCTCCGTCCTCTTTCTTTAATCAGTAATAAATGTGGATGAAACTTATAAAACCAAGAACTTTTACTAATTTTTCCCTTTTACTAATTTTTCCCTTCCTTAATATGTGACTTATGGGAGAGTTGTTAAGTTTTCAGATTAAAAAAATTTACTTTCAAATAGTTTTAAAATACACACACATCTATGTATCTATTTGAGTGGGTAGGTGGTTTTTTACATGCAACATATAATGCCATTTTTTCAGTGAAGGATGACATTGAAATATGTTTATTGATAATATTTATTATTCTTATTTTTAAATGATATGTGTCATTTTCATGTTGAGCATGGAATTGTAATTGTAGATTTCCCTCATATTGGGTTGTATAAAGTACCTTTTAGGGAAATAATAATAATGGGGTCCCATGAGTTTAGTTTTCTATGGAACTTGTATGGTGAACGAGTATGTTGGAACATTATATGAAGGTTTATACATAGTGAAGACAACTCCACATGGATAATAATAATAATAATGGACTCCAACAAGCTTTGTAAGAGACTTGAAGAAGAAGAAGATAAAGAGAGGATTGAATGTGTTGGAATTGTCCCATGAGGAAGAGTTGAGTGCAATGAAGTGGCTAAGAAGAACATAATTTTTTTTTGCTATATTGTACAATGCAATCCATGGATGCTTTTGTGAAGGGACGGAGAGATTTGTTGTAAAGTGGTTGACAATAAATTATACACAATCAATGCCCATAAAGGATGCAACATGCCTACGTAGGTGAGCCCTACCCAAAATCTATAACTTGTTGTTTCTTTATGCTATTGCTCACATGACCAACATTTTGTGTGTGCGATTAACACTTTAACATTTTTTGTGGTTGTCTTCATGTATTATGAGTTTCTTTGGGCATTTCTTGTAGCTATTTAGGAATAGGTATACTTTAAACTTAGCATGAATGAGATGGGTAATGTAACATAGTGTTGAATAAGGTTGTCATTGGTGTCAAAATCCAAGTGAAGAAGCATTCAAGCCCCTAAAGAATCCCCTAGAGATACAATGATAAATCCACATTGAAGTGTCTTAGAGAAGCCTTGAAGCCTCTAAAGAACCTTGACATAAGTGCATATAACTCCAAAGTGGTCTTCTCAATGATGTAGCAGTTAAACATGACTTTCACATAATAAGATAACATGTGGTTGCCTCCACATAACCATTTTAAATATAATAATACACAAATAAAGCAAGCCCCTAGATCCATTGAAAATTCTCCCAAAACAATAATGATGTATCCACAAAACCATGATAATGAAAGACGTAAAAAAACCTTGATGTATACATCATAACCATAATAACCATAATAAAGTGAATTTTGAAGAAGTCCAAAAATCTCCTTAATGAAAACTTGAAGTCCTATATTAAAGTCTTCACCCTTTAAAGAAGCCCTAAAATTTTTATTGGCAAAACTAATGTTAAGCTAAGTTTGAACCAAGTAAATTTTTTTATAAGAAATTTATTTTTAAAATATAGCAAGTAATAGGTCAGCACTTGTATGGTCATTTGGGAGGTTTTAATGGATGGTACTCGGCTTCTGATCTTGAGCTGGGTGGAGAATGGGCTGATCAATGGACTGCCTATATTAAAGGTTTAGCTCACAGTGGCATAAGGATAGGGAATTTGGAGGATTCCTTACTTTGATTATATGATAAAAACTTGGGGATGGTCACAGCCAAAAAAACCTATGAGCTTATTGTTGCTGAACATATGCCCCTTCGGATAGATAGCCTGATGCCCTTGATCTAGGATTTCAATATTCCTCTCAAAATCAAATGCTTCACTTGGCTGGCTGTAAACAAAAAGATTAATACTTGGGATAATCTTTGTAATAAGGGCTGGTCTGGCCCCAATAGATGTTGCCTCTGCAACTCTCATGCTAAAACTGTGGACCACCTTTTTGTTGGTTGTGCCTTCGCCCTTGATGTTATACACTACTAAAGACATATTTTTGATGTTCATCTGGTCTGGTCTGATTTTTCTTTGGTGGATAATCTCAGTAACAGGATTAAGAGGAAGGGAAGGCATCTTTACCTGCCTTTCTTTTTCATTTGGAACCTTTGGAAGACCCAGAACTGTCTCATTTTCGAGAACATTATCCCTAATACACTCAGAATATGTTATAGAATCATGTCTGAAGTTGACACCTATCTGGTGCGCCTATCTAACAAACCCAAAGTTAGATTGATTGGTGATCCTCCTGAGTGTATTTTTTCGATGGTCTTTTTTTATGGTGCTGCTGTTGAGCAGGTGGGGGGAGCTGGAGCCTGTATTTGGATCAGTGAACATCACTTTCTCTCCATTAAGTTGGGATGTGGCCACAGTACCAATACTAGGGCTGAACTGTTGGCTCTCTAGGCATCACTATACATTGCTAAAGACATTGGGTTACCATACCTTCATGTCTTTGGCGATTCCTCTGTGATTATAAACTGGGCTAAAAATGAATCCACTCTATCCTTGGTGAACCTAGATTCTTGGTGCTCACACACTAGGAATCTTATATCTAGGTTCACACATGTGGATTTCTGTCATGTCTATAGGGAACATAACAAGAGGGCAGATACACTATCCAAGGAGGGGCTTTTGATGATTGTGGGCAGGCTTACTCTCATAGAAACTTATGAAGAAAAAGTGTACAAGGAGGTCACACTTCAGATTTTTTGAGAGCTTTGCTCTGGTTCTTTGATGTTATTGGTCTCTTGACTCCTGTTGAGAGGTTTTTGGTTGAGATGATTTTTATGTCTCTGGATATGGAGAGTATTACCTGCTCTGCTTGGATAGTGTCTCTGGGCTCTTCATATTTTCTCTAGGGACTGCGATGACAGATTCGATTATATGTCATTTATGAGAGGTACTTTATTGTATATGATGCCCAGATTCCGATAGTTTAGCCTCTTTTGATTGTTTTGCTTGTTTTTACTACTGTTCTGTATCTTTTTTGATAGGCCGAGCTTTGTTTGAGTGGCTTTCTTGTTGATTTGATGATGTAACAAATTCCTTTGATTCTATAGAATAGCAAGAAATGCTTTTTTCAACTGAAAAAAAAGAAGCAAGTAATCATATGAAAATTATATTATTTTAAAATTCATTATATAACTAAAGTTTATTGCTTTGACTAAAGTTAGGTCCATCCCTTTTTAAGGAATTAAAAATTAAAGTACTAAGTTATATAAAAAAGGTTGTATGACAACGGTTCTTCACGTGGGCATTAGGTCTGCACATTAAGAAAAAATTAAAGTCACGTCATTTTAAATGTGACATGAAAAATAAACGTTAAACTAAGCTTTTAAAGTCAGCATGTTGTTGTGCTTGCCAGGAATGATAGGTTTAAAGGATACAGAAAGTAAAATTCTGACCTGATATATCAGGAGTGATGAATAAGTCTGATGTGATATAGACTTAGTTTCGCTTGTCTTTATTTTTGAATGCTGACTGTATACTATTTCAGCATGCTGCTACTATTTTGTTTCCTGCTAATATTTGATTGTATTGCTGCCCTGTATGAGGTTTTGATTGCTGTCACTACAAGTTTCTAGTTTGATTACTAGCTGTGATGATATCCCACTATTGTGTGGCTGTACAGGGAGCTGTTTTTTAGCAGATCACTATTGTAACTGTTTAAGATGTCTTTTGATTCTATATGAATATCAAAGGCTGGTAATTTTTCCTCTGAAAAAAAAAACTAAGCTTTTAATGTGGTACGTTCCCATTTAAAAGCTTAAATTACACTATTATAATATGACACGTGGGCTCTAGTAACAACGTTAGGCTCTAGTAACAACGTTAACTCACATTAAGCTTATGGAATATGTTTTTTCATTTTGGACAGCTAAGTACACCATAGTATACATTTGCCTAATTCTCAAGAGGGTCACATATATTTTTGATATTTTGTATAGATCTACATTTTGAATAGGCTTTAATCTGTAGATGATTTATAAAATTATGGAATCATACATGTAAAGTATGTGTAACTGATAGAATTTGATTTACATTACAACTATTGACATTGAGTTGATAAATAACAGATATGACTAGATACTAATAACTATTCATACTGAGTTGACAAATAACAGATATAACTAGACATTACAATGTGTTTTGTTTATATATAATAAAACGTGTTTTTTAAGAAAAAAAATAGAGTTAACACACAATAACATAAATCCAACCCTTTAAATGTTAGTTATATTATTTTAGGACATGAAAATGCTTGGATTAACCTTTCATGATGGTGAGCATAAGGTTATATTATAAGAAAAGATCTTAGAATATGCTTACTGAAAAGTTTTGCTTTTGGATGATATACAACTTCCAGAAATACAGAAGAATTTTTTTCATAAACATATGTAAAATGTAATCTTTTTTCATTAAATAAAAGTTATGATTTTTTTTTGGAAAAAAATATTATAATTAAAGTTACATTTTATTAAAGATATCTTATAATCCTAATAAAAAGGTTTAATGCATTCTCACACTTGGTCTAATATAAATTCATGTTAGATCTTGTCATTTCACCATAATATTATTTTCATCTTTCATATCTTAAGTGAAAGTTTAAGGAGGACATAAAACTGTCAAATGGATGTAGCTTGGGTGGTTGGGAGGAATGAATGTTACCCTCTCCACCTAGGTTCTACTCTTGTAAGTGACATGATGCTCTTGTGGAGCCCTTTGTAATAAATGTGTGAATGATGAGTTGGCCATACCTTGATTCAGTTTGAATATCAGGTGTTGAGATTTTCCGTGTAATAGCCCTCTAACAAATGGTGAACCACATTTAAAAAAAAAGAGGACATAAAACTGTTAATGCACAAATTTCAAGAAGAGGTAAAAAAGTTTATGAAAAGAATAATGTGAAGAGCATTCATCTTTCTTATTTCTTATGTGCAAGTTTCAAGAAGAATTAAAAAGGTTTGTGAGGAGTATAACATGACGAATGTAACACCCCGATTTTGACCCCATTTGCGTTAAAAATGTATATGATGTATATATTATAATTAATCGTGGTGTGGAGCTAAAGGCAAAAGCCCCACCATCGATTTGGTTGTTTTATGTTTCGGCAATTGAAATCGTTGCCGATGGTATATCGTGCTATCTTGCACATATTAATTTTGGCATCATGTAATTATGCATTTTAATTAAAATGAACCCCAACCAGCTATGTCAATGCAACCATAATGAAAAGGGCATTATTTTTCCTAAGGATAAGGAGGGGGAATTATTAAACTTTGGGCCAATGGGGAAAATCCAAGTGTCAGCTATTAAACCCATTTAGTTGTCACCAACCCTTTTGAGTTACTCACTTTCCCTTGTCTCAATCAGTCAACTAACACATTAAAACCTTTGATGTTAGTTGGACAGTTATTGCTGGGCAGTGGTGTGTGGCAGGACTGTCAGTCCTTGCCCACACGCACACTCCACCACCAGACTCGTTCACCCTCACGTGGGCAGGAAGAGAGGGGACGAACCCATTCTTTCATTCTTTCCTATCCTCACACAGAGACAGTCGTTCTCTTCTCCTCATGCACAGGTTTTGGCATTTTACTCACACAGAGAGCTGGAAGAGCGGCCTCACGTACATGATTTTGCTGTGTGTGTGAATTTCATGGTTGGGGGGATTTCGCTGTGTGTATTTCTCTTCGTTGTGGGTTTGACCGTGTGAATTCACCTCCACGTGAGTTGTTTTTCCTTCCTCACACAGCTGAGAACTCGATTTTCGTTGGTTTCCCCAAGATTTTGGTTGTTGCGGGTTCATTTACGTTTTTGAGTTGCTTTGGGATCTTATTGAGTCGTTTTGGCAACGATAGGGCCAAGAACGACTCAAGAATCGAATTTCCCAGTCAGGGTTGTGTATCACCTAAATTGTCACCTCGGTTGTTCTGTGGTGTTTGATTTTCTTCCTCAGAGCTGTGAATTGCTTGTTTTGTTGTGTGTATGCAGTGGTTGGTCTTTGGACTGTGTGGGAGTGGGAATGAAGGCTTGGTATGCTTGATAAACCTGGTGTGTTTGGGAGCCACATAGACATAGCTAAAGGGCTGGCTTTCTTCTCCACAACCCCTGAATAGCGCTGGAAGGGAAGTCAGGGCTTGAGGGATTGTGTAGCAGAGAAGGGACTGATTCCTTGTGTTGGGTGTGTGTGGGTGTCCTAGAAGTCATGCTAGTTCTGGTGTAGGTGTCCTTAGCTCTTCAGTGAGCCCACCAGCTTAGCGTTCAGTTTTTCACTGATTCCTTGTGTTGGGCGTGTGTGGGTGTCCTAGAAGTCATGCTAGCTCTGGTGTAGGTGTATTTAGCTCTTCAGTGAGCCCACCAGCTTAGCGTTCAGTTTTTCCATGTAATGTCACAGGGATAGAGAGACCCATTGCAAATTGCAAGAAGGATCTTGTAGCAGAGTACGAGATGACTGATATCGGGATGATGCATTATTTTTTGGGATTGGAGGTTTGGAAGGAGCCTAGACATATTTTCCTAGGGCAGGGAAAGTATGCGATTGATATTTTGAGGAGATTCAGGATGGAGGATTGCAGGCCTATGTCGACACCTATGATCACCAACTGGAAGAAGCTTCATGCTTATGAGGGAGAGTTGGTGGATCCTACTTTGTACCGTCAACTTATTGGGTCATTGATGTATTTTGTCAACACTTGGCTAGATATATGTTTTGCAGTGAACACTTAGCTAGTTCATGGTTGAGCCTAGGAGTGTGCATTTGGTCGCTACAAAACATGTGTTGCGCTATCTTTCAGGGACAATGGATTTTGGTTTGGACTACGAGAGGTTAGAGGGGATCAGACTGGTTGACTATACAGATTCAGATTGGGTAGGCAGTGTGGCAGACTGGAAGAGCACTTTTGGATTTTGTTTCAGTTTGGGCTCGGAAGCAGTGTCGTGGTTCAGTCAGAAACAGACGTTTGTTGCATTGACAACTGCAGAGGCTAAGCATATGGTAGCTAGTTTGGTCAGCTGCGAGGCCTTGTGGCTTTGCAAGTTGCTGGTGAATTTATTTGGTCAGGAGCTTAGGCCTGCGGTGATTTACTGTGACAATAAGAGTTGCATCCAGCTCTCTGAGAATCCAGTATTTCATGACCGGTCAAAGTACATAGAGATTAGATATCATTTCATCCGAGACTATGTTCAGAGAGGAGCAGTTACGCTTCAGTACATTTCCATTGATGAGCAGGTAGCAGACATTCTGACGAAGTCTTTGGGGAGGGGCAAGTTTTTCTTCTTCAGAGACAAGTTGGGAGTGGTGCATAACACCTTCCTTGGTAAGAGGGGGTGTTATTTTTGTACCTAGGAAAGTGTTCCCCTAGGTGACTTTAGCCTTTAGTCACCTAGTGCAGGGAAATAAAGTGAACTTGCATTAAATGACTTAAAAAACATTTAATGTGACTTTAGAACATTAAAGTCACTTTTTGATAAATTTAAGTGGGTGAGTGAAATTAACATTTTTTTATTAAAATGTGTGCAATTAATTTCAGCCATTGATCTAATTCATTCCTAACCATTGGATTAATATCTCTTCACCTACCTAGGGTTGAGAAGAAAAAAGCAAGCAAAAGACAAAAATGAATTCATTCTTGTAAAGAGAGTTTGAAGAGAAGAGAGCTGAGGAGAGAGTGGGAATGCATATTGGGGAAGCCTACTAGAAAAAACACAGTGGGCATGAAAATCGAGGAAGGGTACAGATTTGGCACACAAATCAAGGAAGCCGTACAGTTCATCTTGTGGGCTCGGATATCGAGGATTTTGTTGGGCACACTAATCAAGGAGAATAGCATTTATTGTTGTGTGTACCTTGCACAAATATCGAGGCCATACAACACAAAAATCGAGGTTCATACAGGTAGTACGGAATGTACCCTTCTGCACAGATTTTGAGGTTACCTTTAGGCACGAATCTCGAGGCATCACGTGAGTTTTTGTGGCACAAATTTCGAGGGTCATACTGCTGCGTTTATTGCAAACTGTACAACACAAATTTTGAGGTAGTCTAGCACAAAGTTCGAGGTCAGATTTAAGGGGTCATTTCGGCACATTTTTTGTGAAGGAAAATAGCACAAAAATCGAGACAACCTTGCATGAAAATCGAGACAACTTGCTCGTCAAGTTTCTGGGTTGGGATAAGTTGGATTTTTTACTATAAATTCATGTCTGATTTTTTATCCTGAAGAAATAATAAACTCTCTCTCTCTCTGACTGGTTTTCCCCTTGTGGGTTTTTTCAGGGCCATTGGCCGAAAATTCTGCGTACTGTGTGTTTGAATGGCATGCTGATTTCTATTTCCTGTCACTGAAAAAGTTTGTTTACAACAGTGTTTTAGGTCTGAGAATTTTGTTTATTTCCAGAAATTTATTTTTGAAAATGTCATAAACAGTGATATAAATTTTTACTTGAAACCGATGGCTGAAAACTAAAAAAAAATCACATGGTATCAGAGCCAAGTTGTGGCAGAAAATTAAATTTTAGCAGTGAAACAGTCATTTCCAGAATTCAGAAAAACATTAGTGACAGTAGTACATTTTGCTGAAACTTGTTCTTTGAAAAAACATGACTTGCATGGGGTTGAGAACTGAGAATAGGTTGGATGGGGCAGCGAACTTTTTCTCATGGAAAGCCCAGATTTTGCTTGTGTTGAAGGAGAATGTGTTGTGGGAGGAAGTAGTTAGAAACACTACAACAAATCTCGTTACTATTCCCCCTTCTACTGATGCATCGTTACTTGCATCCTTTAATAAGAAGGATATTAAAGCCATGAGGATAATCTTAGATGTTGTTAAAGATCATGTTATTCCTCACATTTCCAGGAAGGATCATGCACATGAGAAGTGGAGTGCTTTGACCGAGTTGTTTCAGAGTACTAATGAAAACAGGAAGATGGTGCTTAGAGAGAAGCTGAAGAATGTCAAGATGGTCAAAGGTGAGATGTGTATGACTTATCTTACTAGAATCTCTGCGGCGAGAGATGAGCTTGTTGTTGTTGGTGAGGCTATTACTGGTCCTGAGTTAGTGCGGGTAGCCCTGAATGGGGTGACTGCATTGTGGGATGTGTTTGTTCAGGGGTTGGTGACCAGAGAGAACTTACCTGATTGGGACAGAGTATGTGACGATTTTGTTCAAGAGGAGATTCAGAGAGGTTTATTACAGTGCAGTGGTTCTACTAGTAGGGGAGATGAGGAGGATGTGGCTTTGGCAGCAAAGGGGAAGAAGAAGAGCAAGAAGGGTCCCAAGAAGGGTGGGGCCAAGCAGCAGTAGGATGGACAGAAGAAGGATATGAGCACTGTGAAGTGCTTTGCATGTCACAAGATGGGACACTATGCTGCCACGTGTCTAAACAAGAAGAAGAAGAAGCAACAGCAGTCAACCGCTTCAATTGAGATCGATGATATTGTAGCACGATTTCAGAGAGAGTTTTCTTTATGCACTAGGCATATTGAGAGAGAGAGAGCATCCATTCTCACCAGTGCGAATGTTGACAGACAGAGGGAGTTTTCCTATATGACAGACCATTCTTACAGTGCATCTACTTCCAGCACGTGGTACATAGATAGCGGAGCCTCGAGTCACATGACAGGTTCTCGTGAGATGTTCTTCGAGATTTCACAGGTAGATACAGATGCGGAGGTTGTGTTGGGAGATGATTAAGTAGTCAGTACAGTTGGACGCGGGACTATTACATTTCAGAGGGAGTCCATGAGTTCCATGGTATTGCGCGATGTATTGTATGTAATTGGGATGAAGAAGAACCTAGTGTCAGTTTCCATGATCGAGGATGAGGGTCCTGGGATGTCTTTCCTAGATGGACATGTGCATATGTTTCCCAAGACTAAAGGACTATCTACTTCAATTACCATTGGAGTGAGATGTGGGAAACTGTATAGGATCTTGTTTTAGCCGCAACATGCTTTAGCACATAGCAACAGCAGTGAGCTCTGTGAGATTTGGCATAGGAGGATGGCTCACTTGCATCATCTAGCCTTGGGGTTGTTGAGACACATGGTGACAGGTTTACCAGAGTTCAACACAGGGCATAGTGATGTGTGCAGGGGGTGTGCTTTGGGAAAGTACACCAAGACTGCTTTTTCGAGCAGTGATAGCAAGTCAGCTGGTACTCTTGACATGATACATTCAGATTTATGCAGACCTATGTCTTCTATATCCTTGAGGGGATACGATTATTATGTGACATTCATTGATGACCATTCCAGGAAGACCTGGATCTACTTTCTGAAGAGCAAGAAGTATGAGGAAGTCTTGCAGAGTTTCCAAGAGTTTAAATCTCTTGTGGAGAACCAAAAAGGGAGGAAGATCCGAGTCTTGAGATCGAACAATGGGGGTGATTATACCTCCAAGGATTTTGATGGATTTTGCAGATAGGAGGGGATCAAGAGACAGTTGACAGTTCTGTATACTCCAGAGTCCGACTCAACACACCAAGGTATGGGCAAATGGGTGAAATGAGGTGAATGGAGTGAATGGGGTGAATGGGGTGAATGACTTGAGAGTGATGGTCTCTCAAGGCATTCATGCGACTATAGTAATGGCAGGTAAGGGAATAGTCATGAGTAATGGGGACCCCCACCCCTCCTTTTATAGTTTTCTCACATTTTCAGGGTTTCAGGCCCTTGGTTAGGGTTTTAAGCCCCTGGTTAGCGTTTTAGGCCCTACCCAGGGTTTTAAGCCCCCTTTCTCTTATTTTTAGCCTTTCGGGGTTTTAAGGCCCTTTTAGGAATTTTAGCTATTGTTTGGAGGCTTTAGCCTCTTTTTGAGCTTTTTAGCTCCTTTGTGAGCTATTTTGGCTCTTTTGGGGTTTTTTAAAAGCCTTTTTTTATTATTTTAGCCTTTTGTGAGAGAAACATGGGTTAAATGTGGGGGTGGGGGTACAATGGGTTAGGAAATAGATGTATGTAGGTGTTGTAGGCCTTGTAGACCAGGTTAGGAAATTTTTTTTGTTAACAGACTCAACCTAACTGCATGGATAACAAGACGTGTCTAAGTCAATATCGGAGCTTAATTATCTAGCTCTAGTTGTCTAAATCAATGATTCAGTCAGTTAGAATCAGTTAACTAGTCTAACTGAATGTGGTAAGTGAGGAATTGCGCCTTCCCAAATGCAGTTAATCAATGATTGGCACTAACTGAATATAACTGGATGTAATTGAATGTAAATGACTCCTAACTAGGATTGACTAGTCACCAACTGAACTCAACAGAAGGAGGTTGGTTCTAGCACTCCCAGTGGCTCCTAAATTGTAGGGATTGGTCTAGGAGGTGCCTAAACTGATTCATGCAAGTGTAGTAAATGGAATTTAGCCTCAAATAGTGTCCGCCACACTCTAGTAAATGGTACATGTGGCCCAATTGGGCCATGTGGACTCAATGGTGCTAGTGACTCAATAATGACTGAAAAGACTCTTATCTTAGGCATAATTGACCAAATTGGACAAGGGAGGATTATAATCATAACACCCCCCCTGAATGATAACTTGGACAGTTTATGGGCCCTAGTAACTAAGACCACAATTCACCCATTACAACTAAAAGCAAGAATAACTGCTTAATACAAACAAGGAAATGGGGAAAAAACCACATGGGAAAAAAACCTCCCCTCAAACTAAGCAGGTAGAATCAGGATTCAAGTTGAAAAAACTTGAGAAAATGTTGTTGCAACCTTCATCTCTATGGTGTAGCGAAGCAACATGCATGTTGTTCTATGCACATGTATTATGGGGCCTAACATGTAGACATCTCCATCTTCTCCCAAAATGATGATAGAAGGAAGGAGGAATGTAACCTTTTCCTCTTTTTGGATGAAGATGTGTATGATCCACTCCATTCTTCTGAGAGAAGTGTAGCTAATTAGACCTTGCCATCTAGCATCTCACAGGGATTTTGTTGCATATCTTTGAAGGGGTTAAGCATGCATGACATAGCGCAAGGTTCTCTTTCTGACACTGATCTTTTGTCCTCTCCGTGTCAGATGGATTTCCAGTCATGTTCCTAGCTACCCCGATAACCTTTTGTGCCCATTTGGGCTTAGGATTGGGAGTAGGGACTGGATTTGGACCTGAATCACCCTGAATTTCAATTTCATAAACTAATACAACTAGTTCTGCTTCTGATTTTGAAATACTAGTGGCAACTGCAAAAGGAGTAGATGTAATGTTTTTAACTCCCCTTTCAAGTGGTAGTTCAGAGTGCATTGGATCTGAAAATGACAGGAAGTGTGAGAATTCATATGCCTTGGAGGCATGATTTGCAGCACCCTTCGCTATGATGTTCCCAGTAGAGATATCTGTGATCTCCATTGAGTCAGGACCAAATATCACTCACTTTGGAGGGCTAGTGTGAGTCATCTGGTATACAGATAACAGATTTGCAGCTAAGGAGGGCACACAAAGTACATCTTTGAAATTTCCATATTCAAACTTGATGGAACCCTTCCCTTTGGATTGAATTTGACTTTCATCACCCATGTGAATACTAAGGCCATTCGTAGATGCAACCATTTGATTGGAAGCTCTTGAATCAATGAGGAAAGCATGTGTTCTTGAACAACTAGCCTTCAGTGCATGGCATCTCTCATCATGTTCTTCAGTTTCTTATCTATGGTCATCCTTCCTTGCGCTAGCAGGTACAATGATGTTATTTTTATCTAGAAGAAGAGCCATTTGATCAATTTTTCTTCTCATATAGGAGCTTTCAGGATGAAATCCCCTTCCACAGTAAGAACATAGGATATTTCCTTTGCCATTCTTCTTGCTTCTCCTCGATCCCGAGGGTTCATCTAATTGCTCCTTCTCCATAGGAGGCTCATTCTTTTGATTCCCCTTACCATTCATAGCTTTGGGTCCTCGAGCAACCAATGCTTGATCTTTGGAAGATCTGATGATCCCCATTTGGACCAACTTGTCATGCTCATTGGTGAGAGACTCAATGAAGGTGTTGAGAGTTGGAATCTTCCAATTCAATGTTGTGAGCTTCCCGGTATGAAAGGTTGATACAAATACTAAGTAATCTTTGCCAAGTTTTGAGAGGATGAAAGAATGAGTTGATCATCCTCCTTCTCAACTTTACATAGGTTCAACTGGAGCACCAGGTGCTTGAATTTGGTGAAAAAATCATTCTGAGTTTCGAAGTTTCCTAGGTGAAGAGAAATCAACTCATTCTCTAGTCGATAGATCCTTAGGTCATCTTGCTTATCAAATAGGGAAGCAAGTTGACCCAAAATTTCCATAGGAGTCTTCAATCCAATGACATGGAAGAGAAGATCCTTAGAAATCGAAAGGCATAGAAATCCAAAAGCTTTGTCAAGCTTATTCCAGTATTTTTCTTTGTCAACATAATGAATCAACTCTACTTCCATCTCCATTGTGACTTTGTAGAGTCCTCTGGAGCGAAGCTGAATCTCAATGTCCCGCTGAGGCTCTGATACAATATTAAATTGAGCTCACAGGAGTCTATGAACCAAGGAAAAACTCACAAATAGATTTCAGAGACAAATTTACTCAAAATATGATATGAAACATTGTAATAATGATTTACAGCTATATATGCTTTCATTGATCAAAACTAAAAATGGATAATTAATCCAATGTAATACACTGGTATTAACAACTAGTCAATTTGAATACATGAGAGAGAAATTCAAATTGATTGACTCAACCTAACGGCATGGATAATAGGATGTGTCTAAGTCACTATCAGAGCTTAACTAGCTAGCTCTAGTTGTCTAAATCAGTGCTTCAGTTAGTTAGAATCAGTTAACTAGTCTAGTTGAATGGGGTAGGTGAGGAATTGTGCCTTCCCACATGCGGTTAATCAATGACTGGCGCTAACTGAATATAATTGGATGTAACTAAATGTAACTGACTCCTAACTGGGCTTGACTAGTCACCAACTGAACTCAAATGAAGGAGGTTGGTTCTGACATTCCCAGTGGCTCCTAAATTGTAGGGATTGGTCTAGAATGCGCCTAAACTGATGCATGCAAGTGTAGTAAGTGGTAGGTAACCTCAACTAGTTTCCCCACACTTTAGTAACTGGTACATGTGGCCCAATTAGGCCATGTGGACCCAATGGTGCTAGTGACTCAATAATGACTGAAAAGACTCCTATTTTAGGCATAATTAACCAAATTGGACAAGGGAGGATTATAATCCTAACACCAACTGATATTGTAAGGTTGAGGATGTGGAGTGGTGACAAGACCAAGTCTCTTCACGAGATATTCATAAACTAAGTTCTTATGTCTACCATTATGCACAATCATATGTAATGGATTTTTCTGAACCCATATTTGTGAATGGAATAGGCGCTCTCGTTCTTCCTCGTCGATGACAGTCGAGGCTGTCAGAGTGGTTGATTTTGAAGTCAAAAGGGTCAATAAATTCGGGTCAGATTCTACCAGGGATTTATCGAAAAAGTTGGATGTCGACAAAATTTCCAAAAATTTCTTCTGAGCTTTGCATTTTGAAGTATCATGCCATGACGAATTATGATAATCACACCATTTCCCAACATGGTATTTCTTACTATGTTCCCTTTTGTCTTTCCGAGAGTGTTTCATATGATAGTCTAGATTTGGAAGAGTCGGATGAGAAGGTTGTCTTGACTTGTTGAAGTCCGCCGTTGAATTTTTGTCGGATGTTCGACCTATTGTCTTGGTCGCGAAACATGATTTTCCCTTTTTTTAGTTTTAAGCTTGATGGCGTAATGGAATGCATCCGCGAGCATACTGACAAGCAATTTCTCTTCTTCTTAGACATCAAGTCCAGTCATGAGTTGATAAAAATCATGGGTATAACTTTGGACAGACTGGTCTTTCCATTACCTTAGCTGCTGCCACTTCCTATACTGTTGTTCAATGTACTTGGGTGGGTAGAACTCCTTTCGGACGTACGCGACAAATTTATACCATGTGTCTATGGGGTCTTCTTCTCGTTCCATATTTGTCGATAGATTCTCCCACTAGCAGTGCACGAAGGTCGATATCTTTAAGGATGCAATGGTGATCTTTCCCACTTAGGACAGTTGATTCACGAAGTAGTAGCATTCAAGTTGTTGTACCCAATTATCGACGGATCACGCGTCAAACTTTCCTTCAAGATTCATTATGTCTATTCATTTGCACTTTGAAGGGGATGATTTTATCAGAGTGAGGTATCGTAGAGGATTCTACGAATTCCAAAGCGAATATGGTGAGAATATCACTGAACTGGGCAAACATTTCGGTTCGCTGATGAGCCATTGGTTTTTCTATGAGTTTCTCTATCTCGTTAGTTGCATGTCTATTGTTTGTTTCTTCGGCCATCTTCTCTAAAGTCGAAGATAGTGCTTACTTGTATTGCGAGCGTGTTTGAACATGAATAAGTCAGGTAGCTTCGATAGAAGTGTCTACAGAACTTAAGATATGAATCTTGCTTTGATACCAATACTCCGGGTTCCCAGATGCGCGTAGGGGGACAATAGTTCGATTGAATGAATTGATCACCGTTATGGAATAAGCATATAAATAATAAGAAAAGCAGGAAATACACTACATAGACAGAAAGGATAGACACAGACAAAATGCAAGAATTCAAACCAATCTCTGCTATTCGATTACTAGTGTATGATGCACAATACTCTCTTATACATTGATTGCTTGTATATTACAATAGTGTACATGCTTATATAGAGCGCTGAGACGCTTGGGCGAATACCCGTTACGTTCATTTAAAAAGAAGTTAGAACGGTTTAGAAGTTCAACCGTTACAGGCGACTGGAAGACATAGAGACATTCTATCATAGTAGTGTCGAGATGCTGAAGTCGACACTGCATGTCAAGGTGTGAAACATGTCGAGATTGTGTCAAGGTTCAGACTTGTTGAACTTGATGTTTAACCTGTCGAAATTGACAAACCTGCCAACTACTGAGTGGATCATTAACCAAAGTACCTTATAACTTTAATAAATCCATAATTTTTTCCTAATTATTCCCTAAACCTTTTTAAAGGTAAAGAGGGATTAAATGAAATATTAGTGAGTAATTGAATTTTGGGACATGTGTCACCAATATTTTACAAGAGCATGAAAATTTGGTGGAAGGTTTCCGGTGGAGATTACGCAACAAGGAAATGGTGCGTAAGGGAGAGAGAAGAGGGCGATAAGCAAAAAAAATGTAACAAAAGAACACACATCAAGGAGAAACTAAGAGGAGTACGAAGGAAGAAGCTGGTTAAGGAAAAATTACAGAAAAACGTAGAGTGCGTTGTGAAGGGATCGAGATCAATGAATCTGAGCATTGAGAACGAAAGATAAATTGTTGTGCAACATTAGATTGATGTAGTGATGTAGTTAAGTTTTTCCTAGTGATGAATTCATGGTAATTGGAATCACTGTAGGACACATATAGTCCATTTCCAGATCGAAGTCTCCAATTGTCGACCATATATTTTGGCAGTTGGGTTGGTTGAGAGAAACTACAATCCCAAGCTTGGTTGATAGTGTTTGTTGTTGTAAAAACTTTCCCTTGGTTTTTCCTCTAGTAACACCAGTGAAATGGAAAAGGTGTGAGAAATTCCCTTGGTAGATTTCTATCACATATGCAGTGATGGTTATCACTATGGTGCTAGTTATAATGAAGCTAAGGGGAATAATTGTACAGTTGGAATGGATTTGGTGAAAAACCAAAGAATCATATTGCCAAGTGAGGAAAATACTAAGAGAAAATCGAGACCAGTGAGAGCCTATGGTGAATGCAAGAGTTCCAGTTCAAGGGTGGTCTTTGAAAGCTGAAATAATATAGGCCGAACATAGACATACGGTTGGGTGTAGCATGGAAACTAGAGATCCAGTTGCCACCCATTGTAAATAGATAAGTAAATAAACCAAATGATGAATTAATATGGATAAGTACACTCATTTATGTTGAATGTATAATGTGTGGAAAGAATGATTTTCATGATTGAATGCCTAATAAGTGAATGGTCACGCAACTGTATATGAAGTTGTTAAATTATTGGTTAATTCATGTGTCATGAATGCACATAAATAAAGTTACATTGTACCTCAGATGGCATTGGTTGTTGTGCCAATAGGTTCCAGAGGCTAATGTGTTCATTCGTGTGTTTATTGTATGAATACATTATGTTTTTATGGATGCTGGGTAACCAATGGAGTCCATAAGTAGTAAACATTTTCTTATAACAAAAATAACTAAGTGAATATATTTTCAATGCTTGAAGATCTATAAGCATGGTGATGAATGATAACTTTAATAATTTTACATTTTCCCTGGAATGGACATTGGAAGATAATCGAATGAGTTCCAAAGGTTGGACTGTATTCCTTCTCATTGAAAAAATCCACTTGTATGGTTATGAAGGATATTGCTAGCATGTTGTATGCTTGAATATTATCATGTTTGGCATTGTTGGATAAAGGAGTAATCCTTAGTCATCCTGTGGTTGAATAGTTTGTGTGATTTAGTTTTCAGTATAAGATTATTTATTGTTGTCAGTTGTTTATTTTTGGTTCTTAAGGAAATGATGGACTTGAATCTCGGTCAATGGTTTGATGGGTTAAATATGAGTTAAATCTCATGGAAGGAATCCATAGAAATGTTCCAATCCAGAGGGATAGTCCTTTATAAGTCCTTTATTTTAATTATTAAGTGAATTGAGAATCCTGTTAATGATAGGAGCCGTTGGAATCCTATAAAGGGAAGATTCCAACATGAGGCCTCGTTGTCTTAGATAAGTTTCATCGTGACCTGTGATTTAACTATCATTAAAGGATTTTTTTTTGGTGTCAATTGGAAAGTTTGGCACATGTCTTTGGTTAGGATTCCAGCGTTTGGACCCTATGGAAAATCATCTTTTAGGAATTGGTTGATTTCATAAAAATCATTAAGTTATCTTTCCTTTTTTATATGATTTTATTCTATGTTTAAATCTAATGGTGCTGACCTCTGACTATCGACTATGCCAACATCAGATTCGACAAGTTGAAGGTGTGTTTGTGTTAAGTCTCCTTGACTGTGCCGAAATCTGACTATCAATGTTAGTTTTGAATTTGGTATGTTGTTGCCGACTTTAGACTTTTAATGTGTCGATGTCAGAAATCATAAGTCGAGACTGGTGGTGTTATTATGTTTTTGGTGCACTTACTTCCGACTTCCAATTTTGGAAGTTGGAAAGGCCAAGATCGCTTCATATAAGTCGAAGTTGTGTTGTTTGAGTCGGGAAGTTGGGTTCAACCCATCGAGACTCTGCTTTCACCCCTTTTAACTTGTTGTTTGGGCTTATTAATTGAAAGTTTACGGTTGTTTAACTTGTTAGAGTAAGTTAATTATTTTCTAATCAAGCTTCCGTTGTTAGGAGAACATATGATGTTCTCTTTATTTGTTTATTTGTTTGGAAATTTTATTGGTGGGCTTGGATAATGCATGAGGAATGTGTTAAAGCCCTATCTCGATGTTACGATAAGGCTCCGAGGTTGAATTAGATACATATAGTATATCAGTGTAGGTGTGTAGCGCAAGGGGTGTGTTACACTCTTTAATTTCCTTTGATTAATTTAAAAAAAATTTGGTATTAATTAGTTATCAAGGTCAATGAATTTCATTTTAAAATATATAAATATTGTTAAAAATCAAGCTCATGTCTATATGGTTTTAAGATAATTCCAAAGTCTAGATGAATTGGTAAAATGTTTCCTCTCAACTTTAGAGTGGAGTTTCCTCTATCTAATAAAAGGTGGATGTTGTATTAGACTATATGGTTAAGCATGCCCCACCCAACTTAATAGTATGATGGCCCCAATATTTCTCTAAATGAAATATATCACACTCATGGTCAATGTGGAGTACTGAACCCTGGTAGAGGAGAATAGCACCACCCCTCTTAACCAATGTATAAAACCCTCAATATCATAATTCTATAATATTGTAAGATCACTACAAGCATGGGGAAGCTCAATTTTAAGGATGGATCATTGAGTGCTAGTTCCCATAGGATTCACAAACATCTCATACACAAGATTATGGATGGCTTGTTTAATCCTAACTACCACAAGGATTCATAGACATATTAAGGATATCTCACACAGAAGCTTGAGGATACATTATTAAATATTGGTGGCTACTAGAATTTTGGACATCTCAATTCACATATCGAGCACATGGATATCTCTCTTTCATTTCATACACAAACTTACTAAAAACCTATGTAAGGGTACTGAATGGAATCTTGGTGGCCAGTAGGATTTGCAAACGTCTCAATGATAACTCATACACAACATCAAGGAGGACTTAGTGATCCCCAACAATCGCTAGGATTCATGGACCATGTTCCAATATTGAGCATTGCTCATTGAGTACCTTAAGCTTAAGTATGGGTCATTGAATCCTAATCCTCAAGGCCACTAGGATTCTAGATTGTTTCATACACAAGATTACTATACTAATTTCATACACGACTTAATAAGTCTAACACAAGGATAGTTGAAATTCATCCAAGCTCAAGTTTAATATGAGCTCAAGAATAGATTTATCATAAAAGTGACTCCATCTCATTTCATATAAGCACAACAAAGAAGATTATGAGCTACAAGAAGAAGATTATGTATACATCCATGTCCTTCACTACAATATTTTGTTGCTACTTTACCATAGTGAAAGTTTTCATAGACATTATTCTCTTGGGTAGTTTTGTTAGCCAGCCACACTTTAGCCTATTCTTTCTTTTTTCTTGTGGTGGCTACCTTGTTATTTACATTAATAGTTAAAAGAAAAAAATTATATACAACTTTAACCATTTCCAAGATGATCAAGTCTCCTAAACTTGCCAATGGTGCTTGGGATCTGATTTTGACTTTTTTTCCAGTCATTTAAACCCAAAATATGGTATGTAATTGTATGTAATTTTTAGATAATTATTCTAGATACAAAATCCTACTTATTCTGATATCATCTAACTCCCATGCCTCACCCTAAAATATTTAATGAATCTAGAGATTCTTAAGACTACAACCTTGTCTAAACAAACGTAGATAGAACATTCTATTGATGGAAACCATTGTTTTTAAACACCAATTGTAAACCCAACATTAAAAGAAGTTATGAGCTACAATGTTGCATGATATGATGACTATGTTCCAACAACTCAGCACCACTTAGAAACTCGATGGGTTGTATCGAGAGGTTGAGTGCTTTGAGCTTCATGTAGGAGGTCTCAGGGTTAATCCCCCAAGCTATTTGCATTTGTTGTGTACTTCACTCATTGTACCTACCAAGTCCAACACCATAATTAATGTCAATACATTAACAATTGGTACCATCTAAAAAAAGTGCGAAAGCACTCAGGGGATTCCTCTTGAGATTTTTAGTGGAAAAAAAGGTGCACCACCATCAACATTCCTAACAACAACCTCCTCTTCAATCCACTATTCTCTAAGTGGTCCCTATTTCTCAATAAGAACATTATGATGAGCACCAAATTGTTTGTCCGTAGCTTTGATGGGGACCTCAATGGTGATGAACTTGATTCTAAGATACAGAACATGGAGGCTTATTTCAAACCCAATCAAATCTTATAAAGGTCAACAAGATTATGATCATTGGATTTCACATAGAGGATCGTTTCTCTCATAAGGTGTGAGAACCACATGCAACATTAGAAAGCCAACAAGCAACCCTCAATTGGCACTTAGAGATACTTGAAGGATGTTATCCATAAAAGGTTCTATCCTTAATTGTATGAGGTTATTTTGTTGGCAAAGAGATACAACTTCGAGAAATACTTGAATATATTCCATTTAACAATTTTAGTGACAAAATGTCATCAAGATTTAGGTAAAATATTTTGAAAAAACTTTGTTTTAAGTTGATTTTAAAGTTACTACTGCATTAAAGGAAAGAATTGAAACTATTTTGTGTTACTTCCCTAAAACACAACTTCCAACTTGCTTCCAAAATATAAATACCCTTCTTAAAACCAATCATGTTAATCAAAAGGAGCATTTTTTCTCAACTCAACCCCTTGCCATTTCCAAGGGACAACCCAAAGAAAGTAAAAAGAACGAGACACAAAAATAAGCAGAAGCAAAATTCATATTACCAGAAATTGGCACTCTAATGACTAATGTAAGACCATGAAGAAGGAAACATTCCTCCTTGCTGAGAAACATATTTTTGGCAATTTCGACCACTACTACATAAAATCGCAATAGTGTCGCACTTAGTTTGCCTCGTAACGTTTGCAAAATAATAATTTTTTTTCACAATGTAAAACATGATGGATTAGGGGGAGTTAATGTCATTCGTGATGTGTTTGTATCACATCTTATTGATGTGTTGCACTTATTGATGAATTGCATCTCTAACATTGTACATTACATCGTTCTCTGTTATGTGCAACATCATTTACATCACCCTAAGCTGCGATACAACATTGTTGTTTCACATTTTGCATCATTAATGTGTTCTTTGTTTTTGTGTCTTTATCATTGCCTATGGTGTCATAATAATAACTTTGCATGGACTTTTGCATCACTTTTTGAGATAAAAAATGAAAGAACGCATGCTATGTATTGCCATTTGCATTGCCATATTTACCATTTGTGTAAGCAATTTTACTGTTTGTGTCACTATTTGCATGCATAAAGGATATAGCATGCCCAAGTAGGAAAGCCCCACCCACAATTAATAAATTGTTGTTTCTTCTTCCATAGATCACATAATCAACATTTTTTTGTGCATGAGTAGCATTTAATATTTCTAGTGGATGTATTCATTGCATTAAGATATGCTAATGAAATTTATTGTAGATGTTGAGGTACCCTTTATAAATTAGTTTGAATGAGATGTGTAACATAGCATAGTTCATAATGGTGGTAGGTGTGGGGGGATCATCATCAATCCTAGAGGAACTCACAAAATTAGTTTTTCTTGGGGTCTTGGTACAACATCAAATAACCAAGCAGAGGCTTATGCTCTCCTCTAGAGAGTCATGGAGGCATCCTTAAGTGTCATTGGGAAATTAATGGTCTTTAGGGACTCATCAATTATCATTTAGTACTTAAAGAAAAACCTAACTCCTAAAGACATCATTCTGACTTGAAGCATCACTAGAATCCAAAAGGAAAGCTAGGGCTTTGACAAAATCCAATTTTGTCCACATCCTTCATTGAGTAAATCAGGAAGCATACTTCCTTGCTAACTAAGCATTGATGCTAGGAAAGGGGAAAATATGCAAAAAGGGGGTTATAGTTCCTCACCCCATCCCTTGAGTTTCATTATGGTGTGTTTCATATCACCTTTTACATTGGAGAAGCCACATCAAATTGCATTAATTTCACTTAAGGGAGGAAGGGATGATGTCTAAATAGGCATCCTACCCTTTCACATACCACATAATTGGTATTAATTAACTCTTTAAGTCATGGATCACATCACCACAGGTGCTTTTGGGGTTTTGGTAGTTCCAAAACTTGGCTTTGTTTTGGTTTTAGAGGTTGTAATCTCCAGGTATGCTCTCTGTGGGTGATTTTTCCAGTTTTCAAAACTTAGCTCTATTATGGTTTTGGTAGCCATAATATCCAAGTAATCTATATAAGTTTCCTATCTATTGTTGATTATTGTGGTCTTTTTGGTTTGGGATTTAGGCTCACCATTCACCCTACAACTTTGTTATGTCTTGTTTCTAGAACTTGTATGGTTTTTTTTGTTGTTGAAGGCCTTTTATATTTAGATTGTTGTTTCTTGTGGATATTAGTTTTTGATGTTTCCCTTCGAGTATACCAACCTTAGATAGGGGAATTTAAAGGGATTCTTCAATCTAATTTCTTTGTGTATAGCAGGGTTGAAGTCTAGGAATTTTACTTAGGCCATTTTATTTGGATCTGTCTAAATATTTTGAAGACAAAGTTCACTTCTCGCGTCCCAATTCTACATGGTGAATTTCTTTAAAGACACTATCGTTTCTCATGTTAATAGATTCATTATGCAGGCCAAAGAGACATTAAGGAAATTAAAAGGTTCCTTTATTGACAAGAAAAACTCATCAATGGGAATAGAACCTTAATATTTTTAGTCATCTCTAAAACCCATGAACTTGAGAGTTAATAAGTCTTCCAGAATGGTATAATCAGCAACATATTTTTCCAATATAAAAATCAAATTTAGGATTTAGAGGAGTAATGTGTGAATTTTAAAGCGATAGTTTCATCTCTCAACAAAGGATATGCTTCCTTAGCATCCAACAAGAATGCTTCAATGCTTCAGTGAGATGTTATCTCGTGGAATTCAAATAAGAAGAAATGGTCCACTAGCAACGAGAAGCTATGAATGCAAACAAAAATATGGATCTCTCCTCCCCAATCAAGTCGAGGATGATACTCTCAAGTAAATATTTCTATCCTTAAAATCATGTAATGTCTCATGTACTGCAAATGTTATCTTTTATGGGGATTTTTTTTCATGATCTATTATACTATTATGCCTACTCTAGTTTCTAAAGCCAATGAGACATATAAATTCTTTTTTTTAGTCATAATAAAGAAACATATTTTAAAGTCAAAAGTAATCTCTATATTTTGTATTAAGTCGTTGTCCACGTAAGCTATAACATCTTTTAATACAATATTAATATGTCAATGTTTTTTTTCTAATTTTAAACATAACATAACCCATAATAAGAATTATGTTTTTTTCTATCTAGATATATTTTTTATCCATCTTTGTGCTTGATAAATTTGAGGTTAAGATGGATTTATGTTTAGTTTTAACCACTAGGTTTATAAATATTTTTAGGTGATTTATTGTTAAAATTATAGGTAGACTTGGTGGTAACTGTTAACCACCAAACAAACTCTAAATGGTTGCATGACCAATTCATGGTTCCAATTGTGAATGAGCAAGTAGAAGTTTGTGTCTAAGTTTCTTTTTAATCCATCTAGTATTTAATAGATATGAAGTTAAAGGGATCTATGTTAGTTATAGGCAACACGTTTATTAATTTTTTAAGTATTCTACTATTAATATATAATTAAATTTAATGATAAATGTTATCCACCAAAGAATATCCAAATGTTGCCCTACCTTGTTCATGGTTCCAAACATGTGTGGGCAAGTTGGAACTATGAATAGAACTCTAAATAGATAAATCATTCATGGTTTCATGAAGACAAGGATGGGAATTATGGGAGTTTGGCAAGCCTTTCTCAACTTGTGGTTGTTATATATATGATGTGTTTAATAATTACAAGATTGATATTATATTAGCATATCTTATGATTACGATACTTGTCCTATATTTGCGCCGAGAGGCGCTCTATAGCCCAGTATGGGAGAGATCTTGTAACGTTACGTAACGTTATGTAACGTTATGTAACGTTATTTTTATTAATAACAAATAATTTTTTTAATTATAGGCTAAAATAAATGTCGGCCACAAAAACCACCTAATATGGGGAAGATGTTGTAATATTCCTACCTAACAAAACAATAAAAAAGTAAAAATTTAATTATCCGTTAAAAAAATGGAAGATGTTGTAATATTCCTACCTAACAAAACAATAAAAAAATAAAAATTTAATTATCTGTAAAAAAAATGTGGATCAGGGAAAAAACACAATATGGGGGAGATGTTGTAATGTTCCTACCTAACAAAATAATAAAAAATAAAAAAATTGAATTATCCGCAAAAAAATGTTGGCCTTGCACATGGTTTTAAAACCATTTGCAAGGCCTTCTAAACAACCCATGGTTTTATTGTACATGGTTTAGGAGGGCCTTCAAGATGGTTTTAAAACCATGTGCAAGGCCTCCTACACAACCCATGGTTTTATTGTACATGGTTTAGGAGGGCCTTGCAAATGGTTTTAAGACCATGTGCAAGGCCTTGCATATGGTTTTAAAACCATGGAGAAATGTTGTAATGTTCGTTTCTAACAAAATAAAAAAATATAATAAATACTATATGTCGGCCATAAATAATATTAAATAATAATAATGATAATAATATATGTGGACCTTAACTAAAAAGATATCAATGGATACCTAAGAAGAGATTTGATCCCTCTCTGCACTTGATAGAGCCTAGGATTTGGATCTACGCTGGTAATAATCTTTGTCTCCTCCTCCTTCGTGGTTTGGATCAACTTGTCTCTAATTCACCTTGTTTTTATTTATATTTCAATAACATTTCAATAAATTTGAAAAAATCACATAACACCCAATTGCATTACACTAATCCCACTATTATATAGCTTAATGAGCAAAGGTAAACCACAATTATAAAAAGCTATAAGTTGTACCTTAGCATTTTAGAGACACCTAGAGAGGAGCTAGGACTAGACCGATTTCGAACATAGTAGCAATTATTTTATCATCATTAGATAAATGTTAATTTTTTTTATAATGTTCGTCATTAAATTTCAAATTCCTCTTAAAAAAAATGAGAAAGTTCGCCATTAAATTTCAAATTCCTTTAGCTTAAATCATATGAAACATTCATCTTATCAACTTTAAGTAAGCATGGGACAAAATCAATTAAAACTATAATTTTAAAATAACAATGGGATAAAAGCCTATTCACTTTGAAATAATCATTTGATGAATGGGTGAATCATCCATCTTGGTATTTGTACTTTCAATGCAAGGGTCAAGAAAGTTGAGATGTTTTCTTAATAATTTGAGTAGTTAGCATCCACTACTTATAGAGGTGGGATTTCATTTCAAGAATTGGTGTATCATCACCTTATTCTCTGAGTCTCTCAAAAGCCTGTTCATGACTTTGACATGAGAATTTGATTTGTCAGTAGCACAAGAAAACAGAACCGTTCTCACTGCCATGGAAAGGACAACTCAGCAGGAATAGTTATCACAATAATAATGGGGTATGTGTCGCTCTGGTTTTGTAAGAAACTTGCAATAGAAGAATACAACGACAAGAAGAATTGAGTGATGGGAACGTTCCACGAAGAAGATTTGTGGAAAACTCGTCTGGTTTTGTAGAAAAATTGCAGAAGAATCAGTTACCTAAGGATGGAGGGATAGAAGAGCATGTTTGGAACGTTCCAGGAAGATCTCTGTGTGCCAGGAGCCCCAACGAAAACCGGTAAACTCGTTCTTTCTTTCTTCCACTGTTCTTTGGGTGTTTTCTTTATTTTCTTTGTCTCACCTTTTTATTTTTTTTGTTTCACCTTGTTGCGGTGAACAATAACCAGCTTAGTGCAGGCCATTTAATGTGGCAGCAGTAGGCATGGTGAACAATAACCCGCTTGGTGCAGGCCATTTAATGTGACAGCAGCTGTAAGCATGTCCTCTGTTGGATTCTTAGTTGATTGACATCCAACTGGTGACATGCCTGCTGCTCCACATTAAATGGCCTACATCAAACTAGTTATTGTTTGCCCCTTGTTACCACATCCTAAGTTTATCTCAATTACTTTTTCGTTTCATTCATTTGCAAGAGATGTCACAGTATTTAACATTTTAAAAAATAAAAAGTGATTATTGAGGTCGACTAAAAATTAGATATTTTATACATAATTCTAATCATCAATGAACAAGCAAGATATTTTATAGATATTTCATACGTTACTGGTTGGCTTGGGAAATAGGGAATGAAAGGAAAATCAGAGTTAGCTATGGATTGGCCAGCTTGATCTATAGCTTATAAACTTCGTGCAAAGATTACATATCACTTGAGAGAGAGGGGTTTACTTTTTCTTTTTTCAATTTAAGAACTTTCATAATTCTTCTCCTATCAAACAAAAGTGTTTCTTTTTGGGAATTGAAAGTGAGCATCGTAATTATCTGGCCGGAACAATACACCAAAGATCTTTGTCCTTTTCATGCCCACCTTAGTGATAAGTTTGAATCTCAAGACTTTTCTTCTATTTTCATGCTTGCATTGGTTGATTCACTTAAAGGTGAGTATTTTACATTGGTTTTGTACTCATATCAATTGGTATGAACTTTATGATAGAGCTTCTCAAGTGTTTTGTCATTTTGCTATATTTTGAGATTTTTTCATAACTGGAATTTTTGTAAAATCCAAGGCCATGAGATTACTAAGCTAAGTTGGAATTTAGTGTTTTGTCATTTTGTTATACTTTGAGATTTTTTCCTAACTGGAATTTTTGTAAAAGCCAAGGCCGTGAGATTATAAAGCTAAGTTGGAATTTATTTGAGCTTGTAATTTTTTTCTCTTTATCTTTGCACTTTTTTTATTTTGCATGTAATTCTTAATTGTTAATCTACACTCAAAACCCTACTTACTCCCACATCATCTAAGTCCTATGACTAACCTCAAAATATCTAATGAATCAAGAGACTCCTAAGGCTGCAACCTTAATCCAGTCTTGAGCATGGAATTGTAGATTTCTCTCATATTGGGTTATATATAGCACCTCTTGGCACAATAATAATAATGGGGTCCCATGAGTGTAGTTTTCTATGGAACTAGTATGGGGAACGAGGGAAACAAGTATGTTGGAACATTATATGAAGGTTTATATATAGTGAGGACAACTCCACGTGGATAATAATAATAATGGACGCCAACAAGCTTTGTAACAAACTTGAAGAAGAAGAGGAATATAAGGAGATGATTGAATATGTTGGAAATGTCCCATGAGGAAGAGTTGAGTGCAGTGAAGTGGCTAAGTAGAATTTTATTTTTTCTTACTATATTGTACAACGCAATGCACGAATACTTTTGTGAAGGGAGGGAGATATTTGTTGTGAAGTGGTTGATGAGAAACTATACACAATCAATGTCCATAAAGGATGCAACATGCCCACATAGGTGAGCCCCACCCAAAATCTATAACTTGTTGTTTCTTTATTCTATTGCTCACATAACCAACATTTTGTGTGTGCGATTAACACTTAACATTTACTGTGGCTGTTATTTTCCTTGCATTATGAGATTTTTTGGGCATTTCTTGTAGTTGTTTAGGAATATGTATACTTTAAACTTAGCATGAATGAGATGGGTAATGTAACATATTGTTGAATAAGGTTGTCATTGGTGTCAAAATCCAAGTGACGAAGCATTCAAGCTCCTAAAGAATCCCCTGGAGATATAACGATAAATCCACATTGAAGTGTCTTAAAGAAGCCTTGAAGCCCTCCTAAAGAACCTTGCCATAAGTGCATATAACTACAAAGTGGTCTTCTCAATGAGGTAGCAGTTGAGCATGTCCCTCATGAAATGGGATGCCATGTGATTACCTTTACATAACCACTTCAAGTAGTACACAAATAAAGCAAGCACCTAAATCTATTGAAGATTCTCCCAAAACAACAATGATCTATCCACAAAACCATGATAATAAAAAGTGTGAAAAAACCCTTAAAATAACGATGATGCATAGTCCTAACCATGATAAAGTGAATTTTGAAGAAATTCTAAAACTCTTTAATGAAAACATAAAGTCCTAAAGTAAAATCTTCATGCTTTAAAGAAGCCACTTAAAAAAATTAAAGACAAAACTAATGTTAAGGTAAGTTATCCTAAGTAAATCTTTTTATAAGAAATTTATTTTAAAATATAGCAAGACAAAACTAATGTTAAGCTAAGTTAGCCTAGGTAAATATTTTTATAAGAAATTTATTTTAAAATATAGCAAGTAATATAATATGAAATGAAAAATATATTATTTTAAAATATTATCATTTTATGTAACAAAAGTTTAATGCTTGGACTAAAGATAGGTCCCTTCCCTTTTTAAGGAATTAAAAATTAAAGTTAAAAGTTATATGAAAAAGGTTCTTCACGTGGGGATTAGGTCTTCACCTTAAGAATCTAAAGTCACGTCATTTTAAATGTGACATGAGAAATAAAAGTTGAATTAGCCTTTTAATGTGCGAGGTTCCCATTTGAAAGATATCTTGTCGACCATAGTAAAAAGGTTTAATGCATTCTTACACTAACATAAATTTATGTTAGATCTTGTAATTTCAACATATTTCAAGAAGAGTTAAAAAAGTTTATGAGGAAATAGGGAATGAAAGGAAGATAAGAGTTGTTCATGGATTGGCGAGGTTGTTCTACAATTTATAGGCTTCTTGCAGAGATTATAATTCTAATCATCAATGAGCAAGCAAGATATTTTATAGGTGTCTGGTTGGCTTGGGAAATAGGGAATGAAAGGAAGGTCAGTGTCGGCCATGGATTGGCAAGGTTGTTGTACAACTTATAGACTTCTTGCAGAAATTACGATCACTTGAGAGAGAGTGGTTTACTTTTTCTTTTTCAATTGAAGAACATTCATAATTCTTCTCCTATCAAACAAAAGTGTTTCTCTGCTGAAGATTTGGGATTTGAAGGGGAGTAGTGTAAATATTTGGGAACAATACACCAACGATCTTTGTCGTGTTGATGCCCACCTCAGTGACAAGTTTGAATTTCAAGATTTTTCTTCTGTTTTCATGCTTGCATTGGTTGATTCACTTAAAGGCGAGTATTTTACATTGGTTTTGTGCTCATATCAATTGGTATGAACTTTATGATAGAGCTTCTTAAGTGTTTTGTCATTTTGGTCTACTTTGAGATTTTTTCCTACATGGAATTTTTTTTAAAAGCCAAGGCCGTGAGATTATGAGACTAAGTTGGAATTTATTTGAGTTTTTAAATTTTCTTTATGCTGTAAACTTCATTTTGTAAATTTTATCTCTTTATCTTTGAGCTTTTTTTATTTTACATGTAACTCTTAATTATTAGTCTACACTCAAAACCCTACTTACTATCACATCATCTAAGTCTTATGGCTAACCTAAAAATCTCTAATGAATCAACAGACTCTGAAGACTCGCCTTGCTTTAGTCTTGTCAAAAAAAAAAAGTTTACCAAAACATACTTAAAGTTTCTATTTTTAAAGGCTACCAAAACAAAATTTAACTAATTATATCTTTTGTTTCACTCAATATTATGTTCAAAGGCAACTAAAAAAAAAACATTTTCTTTCTTTGTATTTATCCACAACAAAAGGAACCATAAAAAGAAAAAGAAAACCAAATGCAATGTTGGATGTCCAAATAACTTTCTTGGTTGTTTATTTATGTTATAAGAAGTCTATAATTAAAGAGGAGTGAACAAATGGAATATTGTTGAAAATTTTACATTAAATATTGCCAAAATTGTCCATAAACTATATAAAATCCTTAGAAATTTGAATATTTTTACAAAAACACCATGAAACATTTTATGGTTGGAAATCATAGAATTAGAAAAATTAAAATAGGTTCTTTAGTATTTTTCTTGATTACAAAAGTAAGTTTACCATTCAATTCTCTCATATTAATCAATTTTTTGTCCTTAATTAACTGGTCCATAGTAGTTCTTTTCCCAAAATGATAGCCTATATTGTGGTGACTTATCCGTCCTCTTTCTTTAATTAGTAATAAATGTGGATGAAACTTATAAAACCAAGAACTTTTACTAATTTTTCCCTTCCTTAATATGTGACTTATGGGAGAGTTGTTAAGTTTTTAGATTAAAAAAAATTACATTCAAATAGTTTTAAAATACACACACATCTATGTGTCTATTTGAGTGGGTAGGTGGTTTTTTACACGCAACATATAATGCCATTTTTTTAACTGAATGATGACATTGAAATATGTTTATTGATAATATTTATTGTTATTATTTTTAAATGATATGTGTCATTACCATGTTGAGCATGGAATTGTAATTGTAGATTACCTTCATATTGGGTTGTATAAAGTACCTCTTAGGAAAATAATAATAATGGGGTTCCATGAGTTTAGTTTTCTATGGAACTTGTATGGTGAACGAGTATGTTGGAACATTATATGAAGGTTTATACATAGTGAAGACAACTCCACATGGATAATAACAAGCTTTGTAAGAGACTTGAAGAAGAAGAAGATAAAGAGAGGATAGAATGTGTTGGAAATGTCCCATGAGGAAGAGTTGAGTGCAATGAAGTGGCTAAGAAGAACATAATTTTTTTTTGCTATATTGTACAATGCAATCCACGGATGCTTTTGTGAAGGGAGGGAGAGATTTGTTGTAAAGTGGTTGACAATAAATTATACACAATCAATGCCTATAAAGGATGCAACATGCCTACATAGGTGAGCCCCACCCAAAATCTATAACTTGTTGTTTCTTTATTCTATTGCTCACATGACCAACATTTTGTGTGTGCGATTAACACTTTAACATTTTTTGTGGTTGTCTTCATGTATTATGAGTTTCTTTGGGCATTTCTCGTAGCTATTTAGGAATAGGTATACTTTAAACTTAGTATGAATGAGATGGGTAATGTAACATAGTGTTGAATAAGGTTGTCATTGGTTTCAAAATCCAAGTGAAGAAGCATTCAAGCCCCTGAAGAATCCCCTAGAGATATAATGATAAATACACATTGAAATGTCTTAAAGAAGCCTTGAAGCCTCTAAAAAACCTTGACATAAGTGCATATAACTCCAAAGTGGTCTTCTCAATGATGTAGCACTTAAACATGACTCTCACATAATAAAATAACATGTGGTTGCCTCCACATAACCATTTTAAATATAATAATACACAAATAAAGGAAGCCCCTACATCCATTGAAAATTCTCCCAAAACAATAATGATGTATCCACAAAACCATGATAATGAAAAACGTAAAAAAAACCTTGATGAATACATCATAACCATAACAACCATAATAAAGTGAATTTTGAAGAAGTCCTAAAATCTCCTTAATGAAAACTTGAAGTCCTATATTAAAGTCTTCACCCTTTAAAGAAGCCTTAAAACTTTTATTGGCAAAACTAATGTTAAGTTAAGTTTGACCCAAGTATATCTTTTTATAAGAAATTTATTTTTAAAATATAGCAAGTAATAGGTCAGCACTTGTATGGTCATCCGGGAGGTTTTAATGGATGGTACTCAGCTTCTGATCTTGAGCTGGGTGGAGAATGGGCTGATCAATGGACTGCCTATATTAAAGGTTTAGCTCACGGTGGCATAAGGACAGGGAATTTGGAGGATTCCTTACTTTGGTTATATGATAAAAACTTGGGGATGGTCACATCCAAAAAAAACTATGAGCTTATTGTTGTTGAACATATGCCCCTTCGGACAGATAGCCTGATGCCCCTGATCTGGGATTTCAATATTCCTCTTAAAATCAAATGCTTCACTTGGCTGGCTGTAAACAAAAAGATTAATACTTGGGATAATCTTTGTAATAAGGGATGGTCTGGCCCCAATAGATGTTGCCTCTGCAACTCTCATGCTGAAACTGTGGACCACCTTTTCGTTGGTTGTGCCTTCGCCCTTGATGTTATACACTACTAAAGACATATTTTTTATTTTCATCTGGTCTGGTCTGATTTTTCTTTGGTGGATAATCTCAGTAGCATGATTAAGAGGAAGGGAAGGCATCTTTACCTGCCTTTCTTTTTCATTTGGAACCTTTGGAAGACCCGGAACTATCTCATTTTCGAGAACATTATCCCTAATACACTCAGACTCTGTTATAGAATCATGTCTGAAGTTGACACCTATCTGGTGCACCTATCTAACAAACCCAATGTTAGATTGATTGGTGATCCTCCTGAATGTATTTTTCCCATGGTATTTTTCTATGGTGCTGCTGCTGAGCAAGTGAGGGGAGTTGGAGCCTGTATTTGGATCAGTGAACATCACTTTCTCTCCATTAAGTTGGGTTGTGGCCACAGTACCAATACTAGGGCTGAACTGTTGGCTCTCTCGGCATCACTATACATTACTAAAGACATTGGGCTACCATACCTTCATGTCTTTGGCGATTCCTCTGTGATTATAAACTGTGCTAAAAATGAATTCACTCTATCCTTGGTGAACCTAGATTCCTGGTGCTTACACACTAGGAATCTTATATCTAGGTTCACAAATGTGGATTTCTGTCATGTCTATAGGGAACATAACAAGAGGGCAGACACACTATCCAAGGAGGGGCTTTTGATGATTGTGGGCAGGCTTACTCTCACAGAAACTTGTGAATAAAAAGTGTACAAGGAGGTCACACTTCAGATTTTTTGAGAGCTTTGCTCTAGTTCTTTGATGTTATTAGTCTCTTGACTCCTGTTGAGAGGTTTTTGGTTGAGATGATTTTTATGTCTCTGGATTTGGAGAGTATTACCTGCTCTACTTGGATAGTGTCTCTGGGCCCTTCATATTTTCTCTAGGGACTGCGATGATAGATTCGATTATATGTCATTTATGAGAGGTACTTTATTGTATATGATGCCCAGATTCCGATAGTTTAGCCTCTTTTGACTGTTTTGCTTGTTTTTACTACTATTCTGTAACTTTTTTAATGGGCCAAGCTTTGTTTAGGTGGCTTTCTTGTTGACTTGATGATATAACAAGTTTCTTTGATTCTATAGAATAGCAAGAAATGCTTTTTTCGACTGAAAAAAAACAAGTAATATAATATGATATGAAAATTATATTATTTTAAAATTTATTATATAACTAAAGTTTCATGCTTTGACTAAAGTTAGGTCCATCCCTTTTTAAGGAATTAAAAATTAAAGTCCTCTTATTTCCTCGGCTCCTTTCGCTTCGGCTTCCCCCCCCCCACAGCCCTGTCAACCTACCCTCTTTCAGCGACCCCTCCCTCCGGAAATATTTGGATATCTTCTCAGATAAGTCTCCCCTTTCTCCATCGGTGCGACCTCTCGACTCTATTAGGTTCGAAAATGTTACCATTCGCAGGAGGAAAAAAAAAACTCTTCGGTCAATACTGAATCCCTCGCACCGGCCCCTTTCACACCTATCTCTTCCCGTCTGAAGCAAGCTGCTCGTATGTCTGTTCCTACCACCTCCGGGGTTCTTAGAGCATCGACCCCGCCTCCTCTCGATCCCTAATGCGTATACTATCTATGAATGTCAGGGGGTTGGGAGGCTTCCCCAAACAAAAAAGTCTCCGTTAGCTGTTCCTTACTCTCTCTCCTGACTTAGTTCTCTTTCAAGAGACCATGACCAGTTCATATCCGGCACTCTATGCCTTCTCTAAACTCTGCCCTGGTTGGGAATTCTGTGCTATTAATTCCTCCGGTCTTTCGGGTGGCATACTCTCTGGTTGGAATCCTAGGGTGCTCAGGTGTAAGGCTTACCACACTTTGGCGGGCATCTTACTACAGGCCTCGCTGCGGGGTTCTTCCCTCTCGCTCTCCATTCTCAATGTATATGGCCCCTACCTTCACCGTGATACGTTTTGGAATGTTGTGGCGACAGGTGGTATTTTATCCCTACCTAATCTCATTCTCGCTGGGGATCTCAATTTCACCCTTAGTACTTCGGAGATTTGGGGTCACAGAGCTCTACCTGATCCGTTGGGTCCTTTTCTCTCTACCTTATTCTCTGATCATCAACTGGTGGACATTGCCCCTCCCTGTGCTAGTCCTACTTGGCGGAATGGAAGGGTGGGTGTTGAGGGTATCTCCAAACGACTTGATCATTTTATGCTATCAACTTCACTCATTTGTTGTCTGCCGAGACACCGTGTTTGGGCTCATCGATGCAGTATTTCCGATCACTTCCCTGTTCTATTGGAGTGGGGTGAAACACATTCACCATGTCTATACCCCTTTAAATTCAATCACTCCTGGCTCTTGAATGAACTTTTTGTTGATATGATCCGGGATTCTTGGCCACACATACTGTCGGATTTTTTGTTACATGGGTTGGATTCTCTCTCTTCAAAGCTTCGCCGGTTAAAACTGCTGGTAAAGGATTGGACCAGGGAAGAGACCCACAAACAAAAGGCTACATCCACTCGTTTGGAAGGTGAAATTAATTCCATCCTCCTCTCCTCCCAGTCTTCTATCCTTGACCAGGCACAGCAACACAGATTATCTGCATTAAGGTCTGAACTTCAGAAGATTTGGGAACTTGAAATAAACTCTGCCAGATTACAAAGCCGTGTCACGTGGGCCTCTGCGGGGGATGCAAATACAAAATTCTTTCATGCTGTGGCATCTTCTCGGAAAAATCAAAATGCTATTTGGTGTCTACAGGATGAACGTGGCCACTGGTTATCAGATGATAAGAGCATTAAGGCTCTCAGTGTGAGACATTTTAGAGATATCTTCACTGATGACCATTTGACCAATATTTCTGCTCAGTTGAAGGTTCTTCGCCTCTTCCCTTCCTTTGTTTCGGAGGTGGACCTCGCTGCTTTTACTAGCCCTGTTACACTTTCTGAGATTGAGGGGGCTTTGAAGACATTTAAAAAGGACAAAGCACCTGGCCCTGATGGATGGACGGTGGAGTTTTACTTATTCTTCTTTGATCTTTTGGGACCCTCTCTATTACATCTGGTTGATTCCTCCCGTCTACGGGGCAGGGTGGACTCGGACATAAACTCTACTTTTATCACTCTCATCCCTAAGGTGGAACATCCTATCCAGTTTGGTGATTTCAGGCCCATTTCATTATGCAATCTCTGCTACAAATTGATTGCCAAAGTGGCTACCTTGCGACTCAAGCCTTTCCTTGACTCCTCCATCTCACCCCAGCAATTTGGCTTTCTCAAGGACCGCCTTATACATGAACCGGTTGCCATCACTCAGGAAGTCCTCCATACTGTCAAACTCAAAAAACTTTCAGCTCTCATTCTCAAGCTGGACTTGACTAAAGCATTTGACCGAGTTAATTGGACATACATCAGATTGATACTCATTCAGATTGGGGTACCTCTTATTGGGGTGAACTGGATCTTGGGGTGCATCACCTCGGCAAACTTCGTTGTCCTTGTCAACGGTTCCCCCTCCTCTTTCTTCCCTGCTTCCCGGGGCATTCGACAAGGGTGCCCTCTTTCCCCGCTGCTCTTTATTTTGGTTATTGAGGGTCTTAGCCTTCTTATTCAGGATGCCAGGAGGAATGGGGTTATCAAAGGCATTAAGATCTCAGACGAGCTCTCCATCACACACTTACTATTTGTGGATGATGTCATTTTATTTGGGATGGGCACCTTGGAAGATTGGATCGCTTTTAAAGACATTTTGGACACATTCTGCGAGGCATCGGGTATGCAGATCAATCTGGACAAATCCAGCTTCCTACATTCTGACATAGACCCTGCTTTACTTGTTAGGATTAAGGATATCCTACCATACAGATTTGTACACTTTGTGCAGGGTTTCACCTATCTTGGTTTCCAGCTGAAGCCCTCGGGGTATTATGTCAAAGACTGGTTCTAGCTCTTGAGTCGTTTTGAGAAACGTATAAACCACTGGACTCATCGTCTTATATCCTTAGGGGGTCGACTGGTCCTTGTCCGTTCTGTCCTCACTAGCCTTCCTGTCTTTTGGCTGTCCCTTTTCCTAGTTCCAGCCTCCATTCTGGATAAGCTTCGCTCCCTCATTTTCTCTTTCCTTTGGGGGTCTTCTACCACCCATAAGAGATACCATTTGGCTGATTGGCACTTACTGGCTCGGCCCATTGCACAGGGGGGCTGGGGGATTAAACATCTTCCTCTCTTCAGCCTTTCGTTGAGAATGAAGAATTTTTGGTTTGTACTGAACCACACTGGTATCTGGCATCACCTTCTAAAAGTCAAATACATGAAGAATTCTTCGGTTCATTCTTGGCTCAGACAAAAAAGATTCAGATTCTGGAATGCTTCTTTAATTTGGAAAGGCTTTCTTGAGACATTGCCATGGATTGGGAGAGGTCTCCTCTGGCATGTTGGGAATGGTATTGATATTCGGGTTGGTGCGGATCCCATCGTTGGTATGGGTGGCTCTTACATATTATCTGATGAACTTCGCCTGTACCTGGAAGACTATGGGATTGTCAATCTAAATCATGCATTCAACCACGCTACGGGTCTCTGGTTCTCCGCGGATGAACTTGATCTTTGCGAGGAATGGAGCCATCAATGGAAATCATATATCAAGGCCTTGACTTTTAATAGAATATGTTTATCTGATGCCAAAGACTCGCTTCTCTTGTCCCATTTAAAACATGTGGGTTCCATTACCGCGGCCATTGGATATGACTGTCTCTCTCACAGCACTTCATTATTGGTGAATTCTCGGGTTTTATCCTTCCTGTGGACTTTAAAGATCCCGTTAAAGATGGTTTGTTTCAGCTGGTTAGTGGCGGTGGATAAGGTCCTCACTTGGGATAATCTCCAGTCTCGTGGTCATCGTGGACCCAACAAATGTGTATTGTGTAATCATGCCACTGAGAACTGTCATCATCTGTTCCATACTTGTCCCTTTACCTCCTCCATCTTCACGCATTTCTCGAACTGCATGGGCTTCCCTTGGACCATACACTGTTCTGTCCACTCTTTCCTCGCCCACTGGTTTGAATGCACATCTCCTTCAGCACCTCACAGATTCATCCCTTTCTTCATCTTTTGGCATGTGTGGCTTTTACGGAACAAATGTTTATTCGATTCGGGTACACCATCTGTTTCCCTAACCATTACCCGTATTAAGAGTCTTCTCACTCTCCACCCTGTGCCTGTACATGCTAAAAATCCTAAGCTGATTGGATCTGCTCCTGGGCATCACTACCCGGTTGGATACTTCGACGGTGCTGCACAATTGGGACTGGGGGAGATGGGTTTGTGATCTACATCAGTGAAACCCATTATCTCTCTTTTTCGGTGGGCTGTGGTCCGCGTACCAATACCAGAGCTGAACTATTGGCTCTTTGGTCTGTTTTAAAAGTGTGCAACATGATGGGTGTGCCCCTTCAACAGATTTTTGGTGATTCAATGGTGATTATCTTATGGGAAAATAAACATTCCGCCCTTGAAATACCCGCATTGAAACACTGGTGTGATGATATTATCCACATGCTGTAATTTGCCCAACCCATGACCATTAATCATACTTTCAGAGAGCATAAAACACTTGCTGATAGTCTATCAAAAAGAGCTTTGACATTGGAGACTGGTTCTAGGTACTTCTCGGAATTTATGAATGGTCAGGTCATAAAAGATGGTCTTTTCCTACTTTTTGATGGCTGTATACTTTTATTACAGCAGTTGGTTTTTCATGTCTATTATAACATTTTCTTTGTCTTTTTTGGGAGATTATCAGCTAGTTGGTGTGCTCAGATTGTATGTTTTATGGTCATACTTTTCGATATATTTGCTGACCTGATCACTCAGGGATGATGATACAAGTCTGCATAGATCAGACTTGGTCTATCTATCATTATGTGCTGGTAGACATCTTTTACACTTCTTTTTTGTTGGTGTATCTTGTATGGGTGCTATGATTGTAGTCTTTCCCATCCGACATGATGTTGATCTCTGTATATTTTATTTTTTTGATTCATTTGAATATCAAAAGATGGTATTTTTTCCTCTGAAAAAAAAGTTATATAAAAAAGGTTGTATGACAACGGTTCTTCACGTGGGCATTAGGTCTGTACATTAAGAAATTAAAGTCACGTCATTTTAAATGTGACATGAAAAATAAACGTTAAACTAATCTTTTAAAAGCTTAAATTACACTATTATAATATGACATGTGGGCTCTAGTAACAACGTTAACTCACATTAAGCTTATGGAATATGTTTTTTCATTTTGGACAGCTAAGTACACCATAGTATACATTTGCCTAATTCTCAAGAGAGTCACATATATTTTTGATATTTTGTATAGATCTACATTTTGAATAGGCTTTAATCTGTAGATGATTTATAAAATTATGGAATCATACATGTAACTGATAGAATTTGATTTACATGACAACTATTGACATTTGATAAATAACAGATATGACTAGATACTAATTTTTGTTTATATATAATAAAATGTGTTTTTTTAGAAAAAAAACAGAATTAACACACAAGGTTCAATGTTTGGTAACATAAATCCAACCCTTTAAATGTTAGTTATATTGTTTCATGACATGAAAAATGCTTGGATTAACCTTTCATGATGGTGAGCGTAAGGTTATATTATAAGAAAAGATCTTAGAATATGCTTACTGAAAAGTTTTGCTTTTGGATGATATACAACTTCTAGAAATACGGAAGAATTTTTTTCATAAACATAGGTAAAATGTAATCTTTTTTCATTAAATGAAAGTTATGATTTTTTTTGGAAAAAAATATTATAATTAAAGTTATATTTTATTAAAGATCTCTTATCAACCCTAATAAAAAGGTTTAATGCATTCTCACACTTGGTCTAATATAAATTCATGTTAGAGCGTGTCATTTCACTATAATATCATTTTCATCTTTCATATCTTAAGTGAAAGTTTAAGGAGGACATAAAACTATCAAATGGATATAGCTTGGGTGGTTGGGAGGAATGCATCTTACCCTCTCCACTTAGGTTCTACTCTTGTAAGTGACATGATGCTCTTGTGGAGCCCTTTGTAATAAATGTGTGAATGATGAGTTGGCCATACCTTGATTCAGTTTGAATATCAGGTGTTGAGATTTTCCGTGTAATAGCCCTCTAACAAATGGTGAACCACATTTAAAAAAAAAGGGGACATAAAAATGTTAATGCACAAATTTCAAGAAGAGGTAAAAAAGTTTATGAAAAGAATAATGTGAAGAGCATTCATCTTTCTTATTTCTTATGTGCAAGTTTCAAGAAGAATTAAAAAGGTTCGTGAGGAGTATAATATGACAAATGTAACACCCCGATTTTGACCTCGTCTACGTTAAAAATGTATATGATGTATATATTGTAATTAATCATGGTGTGGAGCTAAAGGCAAAAGCCCCACCATCGATTTGGTTGTTTTATGTTTCGGCGATTGAAATCGTTGCCGATGGTATATCGTGCTATCTAGCACATATTAATTCTGGCATCATGTAATTATGCATTTTAATTAAAATGAACCCCAACCAGCTATGTCAATGCAACAATAATGAAAAGGACATGATTTTTCCTAAGGATAAGGAGGGGGAATTATTAAACTTTGGGCCAATGGGGAAAAGCGAAGTGTCAACTGTTAAACCCATTTAGTTGTCACCCACCCTTTTGACTTACTCACTTTCCCTTGTCTCAATCAGTCAAATACCACATTAAAACCTCTGATGTTAGTTGGGCAGTTATTGTTGGGTAGTGGTGTGTGGCAGGCCTGTCAGTCCTTGCCCACACGCACACTCTACCAGCGGAATTTTTCACCCTCACGTGGGCAGGAAGAGAGGGGACGACCCCATTCTTTCATGCTTTCCTATCCTCATGCAGAGACAGTCGTTCTCTTCTCCTCATGCACAGGTTTTGGCATTTTACTCACACAGAGAGCTGGGAGAGCGGCCTCACGTGCACGATTTTGCTGTGTTGTGAATTTCGTGGTTGGGGGGATTTCACTGTGTGTATTTCTCTTCGTTGTGGGTTTGACCACGTGAATTCACCTCCACGTGGGTTGTTTTTCCTTCCCCACACAGCTAAGAACTCGATTGTCATCGGTTTCCCCATGATTTTGGTTGTTGTGGGTTCATTTACGTTTTTGGGTTGCTTTGGGTTCTTATTGAGTCGCTTTGGCCACGATAGGGCCAAGAACGACTCAAGAATCAAATTTTCCAGTCAGGGCTGTGTATCACCTAAATTGTCACCTCAGTTGTTCCGTGGTGTTTGATTTTCTTCCTTTGAGCTATGAATTGCTTGTTTTGCTGTGTGTATGCAGTGGTTGGTCTTTGGACTGTGTTGGAGTGGGAATGAAGGCTTGGTATGCTTGATAAACCTGGTGTGTTTAGGAGCCACATAGACAGAGCTAAAGAGTGGATTTCTTCTCCACAACCCCTGAATAGCACTGGAAGGGAAGTCAGGGCCTGAGGGACTGTGTAGCAGATAAGGGACTGATTTCTTGTGTTGGGTGTGTGTGTGTGTCCTAGAAGTCATGCTAGTTCTAGTGTAGGTGTCCTTAGCTCTTTAGTGAGCCCTCCAACTTAGTGTTCAGTTTTTCCCAGCTCCCTGATGGCTTGATAAATCCAACTGTGTTGGCTTGGCTGATTTGTGTATCTTTGGTTATGTGTGAGCCTGCTTAGTTCCTTATTCCTTGGGGAATCATGCCTAGCTCGGGGTGGCAGTGTTGCTGAGAGATTAAGGAGCACACTGGCCTATGGTTGGGTGGAACGTTGCAACGACATAGCTGGTTGTAGGACAAGTTATTCATAAGATAAGTATTCTTGTGTTCAATCTCTACATTCATATTTGATGTTTAATGAATTATGATGAACATGTTGAATGCCTGAATGTATGTTTTGCTTCCGCTGTATGCTGATTAATTATGCATCTCTGCATGTTTTACTTCAAAGCATTTCAGTTTTTATGTATGTACATGTTCATGGGGCTAGTTTCCCGATTAGTTAATGGTATGGTAGCGTCCTCTTTGTCGGTCAGAGGTTCGGGGACGTTACAACGAAGTTTTGAAGCATTCTTTTTTTTAAGAAGGTTTCTCTCTTATGAAAGCATATCTCCTACATTAAGGCTTGTTTGGTATAAAGGTATGGTTTATGGTATAAATCTATGCTCTCATGTTCTTAGCATAAATACATGTTAGTGGTGTAAATGTATGGAGTAATATTATTTGCATGAAGGTATGGCTTTTGGATTTTATTATGGTAATGTTATTTTGGTATAGACTATCGTGAATATTTTGTATAGATTATGATGATATTATTTTCATAGATCTGGTAATATTATTGATATAGATTATTGTGATGTCATATGTTATAGTGATATTGGCATAGATTATGGTGATGTTATTGTTATGGAGTATTGTGATGTTATTGGAAAGAAGTACGGTGATGTTATTGGCATGATCCAGGGTTCCTCTGTTGGAATGATCTAGATTTTAAAGATGATGATGAAGTAAAGAGGTTGAAGAAACAAATAAATGAAGTTTATGGATGATTGTTTCTAGGACATCGTGTAGAAGGTTTTATTACAAATTTGGAAGATAGATTTGAGTTGGTGCTCATAAACAAGAAGTTGGTGCTTCTTATGAATGCAATCTTGTTATTATATAAGAAAAACATTATGTGGTTTTTTCTTGTTGGGGTTTCCATGTAAAAATATCTTGTCCACATTGTATGATTTATGTGATGATGAATTCCATTGTTAATGGTTAATTTTACATGTCCTACTTTGAAGTTTGAAATTGTAAAAAGTGCTCAATACTTTTTGACCCCACTATCAGTATTGGTGAATATTCTACAAATATGTATTGGAGCAGGTTCTTTTAGGAACAATATGACCACTAGAAGTTAGATCCCAGTAAGAACAATGGAGAAGTAGGGTGGATTTACCAAACTTTGATTACCATTGTTTAATCACAAGGACTTGATGTTTGGCATGCCGTAGTAAATGGATACACTATACAATATACTATTCCAGCAATAGGTACAACTGAAAGAAGACTCTTTGAATGTAATTCAAAGAACATATGTGCTGTTTTGGGAGGTCTAATAGGATCTGAATTTGTCAAGGTTATGCATTGTACATTAGCAAAAGAAATTTGGGGCAATCTCAATAATGTTTATGAAGGATATGTTAAAGCCAAAGGGGCCAAGCTTCAACCATACAAAAAATAGTTTGAACACCTGAAAATGAAGGAAGATGAAGATATTGCGACTTCTTTTATCTGAGTTGAGGAAATTGTGAATGCCATGATGTTAGTTTTGTACGTAGGAAAGTGTTCCCCTAGGTGACTATAGCCTTTAGCCACCTAGTGAAGGGAAATAAAGCTTGAACTTGCATTAAATGACTTAAAAAGCATTTAATGTGACTTTAGAACATTAAAGTCACTTTTTGATAGATTTAAGTGGGTGAGTGAAATTAACTTTTTTTTATTAAAATGTGTGCAATTAATTTCAGCCATTGATCGAATTCATTCCTAACCATTGGATTAAGATCTCTTCACCTACCTAGGGTTGAGAAGCAAAAAGCAAGCAAAAGGCAAAAATGAATTCATTCTTGTGAAGAGAGTTTGAAGAGAAGAGAGTTGAGGAGAGAGTGGGCATGCATATCAAGGTAGCCTGCTAGAGAAAACACAGTGGGTACAAATATTGAGTAAGGGTACAGATTTGGCACACAAATCAAGGCAGTCATACAGTTCATCTTGTGGGCTCGAATATCGAGGAGTTTGTTGGGAACACTAATCAAGGAGAACAACATTTATTACTGTGTACCTTGCACAAATATTGAGGCCGTACACACAAAAATCGAGTTCAGTACATGTAGTACGGATTGTACCTTTATGCACAGATTTCGAGGTTACCTTCAGGCACAAATCTTGAGGCAGGACGTGAGGTTTTGTGGCACAAATTTTGAAGGCTGTATTGCTGCATTTATTGTAGACCATACAACAAAAATTTCGAGGTAGTATGGCATAGAGTTCGAGGTCAGATTTAAGGGGTCATTTTGGCACATTTTTCGAGAAGGAAAATAGCACAGAAATCGAGACAGCCTTGCAGGGAAATCGAGACAACTTGCTGGTCAAATTTCTAGGTTGAGATAAGTTGGATTTTTTACTGTAAATTCATGTCTGATTTTTTATCCTGAAGAAATAATAAACTCTATCTCTCTAGTGGTTTTCCCCTTGTGGGTTTTTCCAGGGCCATTGGCTGAAAATTCCGAGTGCTTTGTGTTTGAATGGCGTGCTGATTTCTATTTCCTATCACTGAAAAAGTTTGTTTACAACAGTGTTTTAAGTCCGAAAATTTTGTTTATTTCCAGAACTTTATTTTTGAAAATGTCATAAACAGTGATATAAATTTTTACTTGAAACCGGTGGCTAAAAACTATAAAAAATCTACATGGTATCAGAGCCAGGTTGTGGGAGAAAATTAAATTTTAGCAGTGAAACAATAATTTCCAGAATTTAGAAAAACATTAGTGACAGAAGTACATTTTGCTGAAACTTGTTCTTTGAGAAAAAATGACTTCCGTGGGGTTGAGAACTGAGGATAGGTTGGATGGGGTAGCGAACTTTGTCTCATGGAAAGCCTAGATTTTACTTGTGCTAAAAGAGAATGAGTTGTGGGAGGAAGTAGATAGAAACACTACAACAAATCCTGTTACTATTCCCCCTTCTACGGATGCAGCGTTACTTGCAGCCTTTAATAAGAAGGATATTAAATCCATGAGGATAATCTTGGATGTTGTTAAAGATCATGTTATTCCTCACATTTCTGGGAAGGATCATGCACATGAGATGTGGAGTGCTTTGATCGGGTTGTTTACGAGTACTAATGAAAACAGGAAGATGGTGCTTAGAGAGAAGCTAAATAACGTCAAGATGGTCAAAGGTGAGATGTGTATGACTTATCTTACTAGGATCTCTTAGGTGAGAGATGAGCTTGCAGCTGTTGGTGAGGCTATTACTGGTCCTGAGTTAGTGCGGGTAACCCTGAATGGGGTGACATCACCAAGGGCTGTGTTTGTTCAGGGGTTGGTGGCCAGAGAGAACTTACCTGATTGGGACAGAGTATGTGACAACTTTGTTCAGGAGGAGACTCAGAGGGGTTTCTTACAGTACAATGGTTCTACTAGTAGGGGAGATGAGGAGGATGTGGCTTTGGTAGCAAAGGGGAAGAAGAAGAGCAAGAAGTGTCCCAAGAAGGGTGGTTCAGACACATAGCAGCATAGTGTCCCATCTTGTGACCCTTCTTGCTCTTCTTCTTCCCCTTTGCTGCCAAAGCCACAAAGGGGAAGAAGAAGAAGAAGCAGCAACAGATAGTCGCTTGAGCTGAGATCGATGATTTTGCAGCACGATTTCAGAGAGAGTTTTCTTTATACACTGGGCATCTTGAGAGAGAGAGAGAGCATCCATTCTCACCAATGCAGATGTTGACAGATAGAGGGATTTTTCCTGTGTGACAGACCATTCTTACAGTGCATCTACTTCCACCACTTGGTACATAGATAGTGGAGCCTCGAGTGACATGACATGTGCTCGTGAGATGTTCTCTAAGCTTTCACAGGCAGAGACAGATGTGGAGGTTGTGTTGGGAGATGATTTAGTAGTCAGTGTAGTTGGACATGGGACCATTACATTTCAGAGGGAGTCCATGAGTCCCATGGTATTGTGGGATGTATTGTATGTACCTGGGCTGAAGAAGAACCTAGTGTCAATTTCCATGATCAAGGATCAGGGTCTTGGGGTGACTTTCCTAGATGGACACATGCATATGTTTCCCAAGACTCCAGGACTATCTTCTTCAGTTACCATTGGAGTGAGATGTGGGAAACTATATAGGATCTTGTTTCAGCCGTAGCATGCTTTAGCACATAGCAGCAGTAGTGATCTGTGTGAGCTTTTGCATAGGAGGATGGCTCACTTGCATCGTCCAGCCTTAGGGTTGTTGAGACACATGGTGACAGGTTTACCAAAGTCCAACACAGGGCATAGTGATGTGTGCAAGGGGTGTGCTTTGGGAAAGTACACCAAGACTGCTTTTTCGAGCAGTGATAGCAGGTTAGTTGGTACTCTTGACTTGATACATTCAAATTTATGCGGACCTATGTCTTCTGTATCCCTGAGGGGATACGAGTATTATGTGACATTCATTGAAGACCATTCTAGGAAGATCTGGATCTAATTTCTGAAGAGCAAGAAGTATGAGGAAGTCTTGCAGAGGTTCCAAGAGCTCAAAGCTCTTGTGGAGAACCAAACAGGGAGGAAGATCTAAATCTTGAGATTGGACAACGGGGGTGAGTATACCTCCAAGGAGTTTCATGGATTTTGCGGACAGGAGGGGATCATGAGACAGTTGACAGTTTCGTATACTCCAGAGCATAATGGAGTAGAAGAGAGGAAGAATTGGTCCATTGTTGGAGTAGCTCGAGCTATGTTACATGACCAATCACTTCCTTTCTTTCTCTGGGATGAGGCTTGCAGCACCGTTGCATATCTTCAGAACAGGAGTTCCCATTGTGTAGTGAGGAACATGACACTTGAGGAGTGTTTTTCGGGCAAGAGGCTTGAAGTTGGCCATTTTCGTATATTTGGTAGTCTGACTTACTCTCATGTCCCTTCAAAGAAGAGGACAAAGTTGGAGCCCACTACAGAGAAGGGCATCTTTGTGGGTTATGATGAGACTGCGAAGGTTTTCTGTATTTACCTTCCCTCTCAGAGGAAAGTGGTAGTGAGAAGGGATGTGATGTTTGAGGAGGAGCAGACCTTCAGGAAGTCGAGAGAGTAGAAGAAGGGAGAGCAGTAAGTCCCTGCACCTCAGGTTGTGGCACAGGTTCCATCTACACAGCAGTCAGGATCACAGGTTTCCGGGGTTACAGCACCACAGAGTGTTGGCACAGGTTCACCAGGTTTAGTGGTTAGGACAACAGGGTCTTCGGGGATAGGTGTCGGGTCTCATATTAAAGGTACACCTTACAAGAGATCGGGACTAGGATCAGGACCAGGATTACAGGGTACACCTGGTGTTGGCACACCAGCTTCAGGTTCACAGGTGACTAGGGTTTCTAGCTCGGGTAGTTCTTCAGATGAGGACAGGCCAGTGTGGGAAGAACCTTCAGGGAAGAAGAAGCCTAAGTGGCTTCGAGAGACCTTGAAGGATGCCTTAAAGGCTAGAATACCCAGGGATGAGGGGAGAGCCATCAAGATCCCTGACAAATTGGGCATGTTGTTGGTGGCTAGTACACAAGAGTCTGAGCCTTCTACTTTTGAGGAGGCCTCCCAGCATACGGTATGGAGAGATGCCATGATGGATGAGTACCATTCCATCATGAAGAATGATGTATGGGAGATTGTTCCAATAATTGAGGAGAAGTCAGTGGTCACTTCACGTTGGCTTTACAAGATGAAGCATGCAACAGATGGGAGTGTGGAGAAGTACAAAGCCAGGTTTGTAGCTCGGGGGTTTTCAGAGGTTGAGGGCATTGATTATGATGAGACTTTTGCGTCGGTTTCTCGATATACTTCTATCAGGAGCTTGATCTTCATTGCAACGGAAATGGGTTGGAAGATCCATCAGATGGATGTGAAGACCGCATTTCTCAATGGGATCATACAGGAGGAGATTTACATTGAGCAGCCTCAGGGATTTGAGATACATGACAGAGAGACACATGTATGCAGGTTGAAGAAGGACCTTTACGGGCTGAAGCAAGCTCCAAGAGCTTGGTACTCCAGGATTGATTCTTACTTGCTAAGCATGGGGTTTCAAAAGAGTGAAGCATATACGAATCTCTACTTCATCATGGTTGGAAATGATCCGCTTGTTCTTCTGCCATATGTTGATGACTTGTTTATCACAGGGAGAGAGAGACCCATTGCAGCTTGCAAGAAGGATCTTGCAGCAAAGTATGAGATGACTGATATCGGGATGATGCATTATTTTTTGGGATTGGAGGTTTGGAAGGAGCCTAGACATATTTTCCTAGGGCAGGGAAAGTATGCTGTTGATATTTTGAGGAGATTCAGGATGGAGGATTACAAGCCTATGTCGACACCTATGATCACCAACTAGAAGAAGCTTCATGCTTATGAGGGAGAGTTAGTGGATCCTACTTTGTACCATCAGCTTATCGGGTCATTGATGTATTTGGTCAACACTTGGCCAGATATATGTTTTACAGTGAACACTTAGCCAGTTCATGGTTGAGCGTAGGAGTGTGCATTGGGTCGCACAAAACATGTGTTGCGCTATCTTTCAGGGACAATGGATTTTGGTTTGGACTATAGGAGGTTAGAGGGGATCCGACTAGTTGGCTATAGAGATTCAGATTGGGTAGGCAGTGTGGCAGACCAGAAGAGCACTTTTGGATGTTGTTTCAGTTTGGGCTCGGAAGCAGTTTCGTGGTTCAGTCGGAAGCAGAAGTTCGTTGCATTGAGCACTGCAGAGGCTGAGCATATGGTAGCTAGTTTGGTCAGCTGCAAGGCCTTGTGGCTATGCAAGTTGCTGGTGAATTTATTTGGTCAGGAGCTTAGGCCTACGGTGATTTACTGTGACAATAAGAGTTACATCCAACTCTCTAAGAATCCAGTCTTTCATGACCAGTCAAAGCACATAGCGATCAAATATCATTTCGTCCGAGACTATGTTCAGAGAGGAGTAGTTACGCTTCAGTACATTTCCACTGATGAGCCGGTAGCAGACATTTTGACGAAGTCTTTGGGGAGGGGCAAATTTATCTTCTTCAGAGACATGTTGAGAGTGGTGCAGAACACCTTCCTTGGTATGAGGGGGTGTTAGTTTTGTACCTAGGAAAGTGTTCCCCTAGGTGACTTTAGCCTTTAGTCACCTGGTGAAGGGAAATAAAGTGAACTTGCATTAAATGACTTAAAAAGCATTTAATGTGACTTTAGAACATTCAAGTCACTTTTTGATAAATTTAAGTGGGTGAGTGAAATTAACATTTTTTTATTAAAATGTGTGCAATTAATTTCAGCCATTGATCTAATTCATTCCTAACCATTGGATTAAGATCTCTTCACCTACCTAGGGTTGAGAAGAAAAAAACAAGCAAAAGGCAAAAATGAATTCATTCTTGTGAAGAGAGTTTGAAGAGAAGAGAGCTGAGGAGAGAGTGGGAATGCATATTGAGGCAGCCTCCTAGAGAAAACACAGCGGGCATGAAAATCGAGGAAGGGTACAGATTTGGCACACAAATCAAGGCAGCCGTACAGTTCATCTTGTGGGCTCAGATATCGAGGAGTTTGTTGGGCACACTAATCGAGGAGAATAGCATTTATTGCTGTGTGTACCTTGCACAAATATCGAGGCCGTACCCAGGCCGTACAACACAAAAACCAAGGTTCGTACAATTCTATTGATGGAAACCAGTGTTTTTAAACACCAATTGTAAATCCAACATTAAAATAAGTTATGAGCTACAATGTTGCATGATATGATGACTATGTTCCAACAACTCATCACCACTTAGAAACTCGATGGGTTGTATCTAAAGGTTGAGTGCTTTGAGCTTCATGTAGGAGGTCTTAGGGTTAATCCCGCAAGCTATTTGCATTTGTTGTGTACTTCACTCATTGTACTTACCAAGTCCAACACCATAATTAATGTCAATACATTAACAATTGGTACCATCTAAAAAATGTGAGAAAGCACTTAGGGGATTCCTCTTGATATTTTTAGTGGAAAAAAAGGTGCACCACCATCAACATTCCTAACAACAACCTCCTCTTCAATCCACTATTCTCTAAGTGGTCCCTATTGCTCAATAAGAACATTATGATGAGCACTAAATTGTTTGTCCGTAGCTTTGATGGGGACCTCAATGGTGATGAACTTGATTCTAAGATACACAACATGGAGGCTTATTTCAAACCCAATCAAACCTTATAAAGGTCAACAAGATTACGATAACTAGATTTCACATAGAGGATCGTTTCTCTCATAAGGTGTTAGAACCACATGCAACATTAGAAAGCCAACAAGCAACCCTCAATTGGCACTTAGAGATACTTGAAGGATGTTATCCATAAAAGGTTCTATCCTTAATTGTATGAGGTTATTTTGTTGGCAAAGCGATACAACTTCGAGAAATACTTGAATATATTCCATTTAACAATTTTAGTGACAAAATGTCATCATGATTTAGGTAAAAGATTTTGAAAAAACTTTGTTTTAAGTTGATTTTAAAGTTACTACTGCATTAAAGGAAAGAATTGAAACTATTTTGTGTTACTTCCCTAAAACACAACTTCCAACTTGCTTCCAAAATATAAATAACCTTCTTAAAACCAATCATGTTAATCAAAAGGAGCATTTTTTCTCAACTCAACCCCTTGCCATTTCCAAGGGACAACCCAAAGAAAGTAAAAAGAACGGGACACAAAAATAAGCAAAAGCAAAATTCATATTACCAGAAATTGGCACTCTAATGACTAATGTAAGACCATGAAGAAGGAAACATTCCTCCTTGCTGAGAAACATATTTTTGGCAATTTCGACCACTACTACATAAAATCGCAATAGTGTCGCACTTAGTTTGGCTCGTAATGTTTGCAAAATAATAAAAAAATTTCACATTGTAAAACATGATGGATTAGGGGGAGTTAATGTCATTCGTGATGTGTTTGTATCACATCTTATTGATGAATTGCATCTCTAACATTCTACATTACATCGTTCTCTCTTATGTGCAACATCATTTACATCACCCTAAGCTGCGATATAACATTGTTGTCTCACATTTTGCTTCATTAATGTGTTCTTTGTTTTTGTGTCTTTATCATTGCCTATGGTGTCATAATAATTACTTTGCATGGACTTTTGCATCAATTTTTGAGATAAAAAATGAAAAAATGCATGCTATGTATCGCCATTTGCATTGCCATATTTACCATTTGTGTAAGCAATTTTACTGTTTGTGTCACTATTTGCATCCACAAAGGATATAGCATGCCCAAGTAGGAAAGCCCCACCCACAATTAATAAATTGTTGTTTCTTCTTCCATAGATCACATAATCAACATTTTTTTGTGCATGAGTAGCATTTAATATTTCTAGTGGATGCATTCATTGCATTAAGATATGCTAATGAAATTTATTGTAGATGTTTAGGTACCCTTTATAAATTAGTGTGAATGAGATGTGTAACATAGCATAGTTCATAAGGGTGGTAGGTGTGGGGGGGTCATCATCAATCCTAGAGAAACTCACAAAATTAGTTTTTCGTGGGGTCTTGGTACAACATCAAATAACCAAGCAGAGGCTTATGCTCTCCTCTAGAGAGTCATGGAGCCATCCTTAAGTGGCATTGGAAAATTAATGGTCTTTAGGGACGCATCAATTATCATTTAGTACTTAAAGAACAACCTAACTCCTAAAGACATCATTCTGACTTGAAGCATCACTAGAATCCAAAAGGAAAGCTACGACTCCGACAAAATCCAATTTTGTCCAAATCCCTCATTGAGTAAATCAGGAAGCATATTTCCTTGCTAACTAAGCATTCATGCTAGGAAAGGGGGGTATAGTTCCTCACCCCATCCCCTGAGTTTCATTATGGTGTGTTTCATATCACCTTTTACGTTGGAGAAGCCACATCGAATTGCATTAATTTCACTTAAGGGAGGAAGGGATGATGTCTAAATAGGCATCCTACCCTTTCACATACCACATCATTGGTGTTAATTAACTCTTTAAGTCATGGATCACATCACCAAAGGTGCTTTTGGGGTTTTGGTAGTTCCAAAACTTGGCTTTGTTTTGGTTTTAGTGGTTGTAATCTCCAGGTATGCTCTCTGTGGGTGATTTTTCCAGTTTTCAAAACTTAGCTCTATTATGGTTTTGGTAGCCATAATATCCAAGTAATCTATATAAGTTTCCTATCTATTATTGATTATTGTAGTCTTTTTGGTTTGGGATTTAGGCTCACCATTCACCCTACGACTTTGTTATGTCTTGTTTCTAGAACTTGTATGGTTTTTTTTGTTATTGAAGGCCTTTTATATTTAGATTGTGGTTTCTTGTGGATATCAGTTTTTGATGTCTCCCTTCGAGTATACCATTCTTAGATAGGGGAATTTAAAGGGATTCTTCAATCTAATTTCTTTGTGTATAGCAGGTTTGAAGTCTAGGAATTTCACTTAGGCCATTTTATTTCGATCTGTCCAAATATTTTGAGGACAAAGTTCACTTCTCGCGTCCCAATTCTACATGGTGAATTTCATTAAAAACACTATCGTTTCTCATGTTAATAGATTCATTATGCATGCCAAAGAGACATTAAGGAAATTAAAAGGTTCCTTTATTGACAAGAAAAACTCATCAATGGGAATAGAACCTTAATATTTTTAGTCATCTCTAAAACCCATGAACTTGAGCGTTAATAAGTCTTCCAGAATGGTATAATCAACAACATATTTTTCCAATATAAAAATCAAATTTAGGATTTAGAGGAGTAATGTGTGAATTTTAAAGCGATAGTTTCATCTCTCAACAAAGGATATGCTTCCTTAGCATCCAACAAGAATGCTTCAGTGAGATGTTATCTAGTGGAATTCAAATAAGAAGAAATGGTCCACTAGCAATGAGAAGCTATTAATGCAAACAAAAATATGGATCTCTCCTCCCCAATCAAGTCGAGGATGATACTCTCAAGTAAATATTTATATCCTTAAAATCATGTAATATCTCATGTACTGCAAATGTTATCTTTTATGGGGATTTTTTTTCATAATCTATTATACTATTATGCCTACTCTAGTTTCTAAAGCCAATGAGACATATAAGTTCTTTTTTGTATTCATAATAAAGAAACATATTTTAAAGTCAAAAGTAATCTCTATATTTTGTATTAAGTCGTTGTCCACGTAAGCTATAACATCTTTTAATACAATATTAATATGTCAATGTTTTTTTTCTAATTTTAAACATAACATAACCCATAATAAGAATTATGTTTTTTTCTATCTAGATATATTTTTGCTCCATCTTTGTGCTTAATAAATTTGAGGTTAAGATGGATTTATGTTTAGTTTTAACCACTAGGTTTATAAATATTTTTAGGTGATTTATTGTTAAAATTATAGGTAGACTTGGTGGTAACTGTTAACCACCAAACAAACTCTAAATGGTTGCATGACCAATTCATGGTTCCAATTGTGAATGAGCAAGTAGAAGTTTGTGTCTAAGTTTCTTTTTAATCCATCTAGTATTTAATAGATATGAAGTTAAAGGGATCTATGTTAGTTATAGGCAACACGTTTATTAATTTTTTAAGTATTCTACTATTAATATATAATTAAATTTAGTGGTAAATGTTGTCCACCAAAGAATCTCCAAATGTTGCCCTACCTTGTTTATGGTTCCAAACATGTGTGGGCTGTTGATGTATTTGTAACTTCGAAATGTATTCACTTGTATATCTTATGTCTTATACCTCGATGTTTATTCCAGGAAGTGTCTATAATGTATTTGAGTCGTGTCATGCCCCGATGTTCCTATCGGGAGGTTCTATAATTTAAACAAGTCATGTCTAGTCAATGTGGGTAACCCTACTATTGTTCAAGGGTTAAAGTCCCTGCAGTTCCAGGGCACTAGGGTTATTAGACTCTCTTAGAGAAGCCGGCCCTAATGAGTCATTGTCAAGTCGGGAATTAGTAGAAATAGAGAGTGAGCCTCTCTATTTATCACACACTCATACACACTCACTCACACTTAGTTGTAGCACATAACTGAGGAAGAAGAAGTTGCTGGGGCTAGAAAGAAAGAGGCTACTACTATCAGGATATCATCTTACTGTTTTTGGGGCTTTGCTATTTGGTGCTGATTCTATTTCTGAGGAAGTTGCGGGGTTTTCTCCTTTATGGTTACCCCAAGGAAAATATTTGTGTTCATTGTATTATGTGTTTGATTGATGTGCTTGTTATTCTCTCAGTTAAGATCCTAAGTTAATGCTAGCTTAAATTATAAAAATCTAACATGGTATCATAGCTAACCTGAGAAGAAGACACTGTGCAACTGCGGGAACTAGGGCTTCCTACTTTTTGGATCTCTCTCCACAGATTTTCAGCAAAAGAATGTTGGACTGACTCTCCTCCCTAGGGCGCATCTTTCTGTCGAAGCAGAATGTGATTATGAGCATTTTCAGTTTTTGACCTGACACTGGTGTCGGAAATTAGGGCTTTCCACAGAAGTGGAATTTTTTAGTGAGCCCAGGCCTGGATTGATCTTCTCCTCAAAATCAAAGTTTAGAGATCAAGATCAAAGCAGTTGGTTGGAAAGAACTCCGGGAAAGCCAAACCCTAATATGATCCTGAACCAGCACTGCATAAATTCAGCCCCAGATCCAGATCCGACATCTTGACCTGGTAAGATCTAAATATTTTGTATTTCCATTTGAGGTTCTCAGTTAAGATGTCTCATCATACCAAGCTTGATGAAAAGCTTGAGGGATTTGATAACTTCCGAGCCTCGAAGTATAGGATCTCCTTGGTCCTGGAAGAAAATGAGTTGGAATCCTACATCAAAGAGGAGATTCCAGTTCCAGAGGGAGATGAGGCTAAGGCCTTACACAAGAAGAAGTTGGTTATGGCTAAGATGATTATTGCTGATTCAATCAAGGATCAACTCATACCACATGTGTCCTCCCTCAAGAAAGCTAAAGCTATGTTTGATGCCCTAACCAAATTGTTTGAAGGAAAGAACATAAACTGGAAGATGACCTTGAGGAACCAATTGAAGAATGTGGAGACCATACAGTCGTACTTCACAAGGGTCTCCCAGATCAAAGAACAAATTGAAGCAGTAGATGGAGAAGTGGAGAATACAGAGATTGTAATGACCACCTTGAATGGTCTCCCTAGGACATGGGACTCTTTCACTCAAGGGATCTGTGCCAGAAAGAAGTTAGTCAAGTTCAACAGACTATGGGAAGAATTCTCTCAAGAAGAAGCTCGGATAGCAACTCGAGAAGAAAAGATGGGAAGTGAAGATGAAGCTCTCATAGTACAATCCAAGAAAACTAGATCTAGCCACCATAGAGGTAAGTACTCTCATCAAAGGAATAACTTTAGAAAGCCTAGAGATAAGTCTAAGTTCATTTGCTATACATGTGTTGAAAGAGGACACTTTGCTAGAGATTGTCCTAGAAACAAAAGTAGCTCTCTCAAGAAGAAGGGAAACAAGAGAAGACAACATGCTTATGCTGCAGAGGATGATGAACCTTCCACAAAGAGAAACATACAAGACAGTGATGATTCTTCAAGTGATGAAGAATATGTTCTGATTTCCGTTCTCATGGGAACTATCACACATGGTAGAAATGATTGGCTTATAGACAGTGGTGCTTCCAAACATATGACAGGATTCAAGGAATCCTTTGTGAAACTATCTGAGAATCACCTCACAAGGTGAAACTCGGAGATGACTACCAGTATCGAATAAAAGGTAGTGGTGAATCCTCATACAAGCTAGACTCTGGAAAGTATATCAAGATGAAAGATGTATTGTTTGTACCTGGACTAAAGAAGAACCTCCTCTCCATATCTGCATTGGATGCAAAAGGAATGAGGGTTTCATTTGTAGATGGCCAAGTCCTTATGTGGCCAAAGGGAAAGTATTTCGATGATGCAGTAGTGATTGGGGAACAAGAAGGAGGACGATACAAATTGAAGGGCCAACCAGAACAAGCTTTGGTTCATGACTCGGTAGAACCAAATGAGCTTTGGCATAGAAGGCTTGCACATGTGCATTACAGAGCACTACCACTTGCAAGCAAAGTTGTTGAAGGTCTCCCAGAAATGCAGACATAACATGAAGGTGTATGCAAAGGATGTGTGAAAGGGAAGAACACAAAGAAGACATTTCCAAGTAGCGAGAGCAAGGCAAAAGGAATCTTGGAAATCATCCACTCCGATGTATGCAGTCCAATGTCATCCGGTTCACTAAGTTGGTATGTATACTATGTTTCTTTTATTGACAATTTTTTTAGAAAGGCATGGATACACTTTATGAAGAACAAAGATGAAGTATTCAGCAAGTTCAAGGAATTCGAAGCCTTGATAGAGAATCACATAGAAAAGAAGATCAAGACCTTTCGATCAGATAATGGCAGAGAATTCACATCAAATGAATTCAAAGAGCTATGCAAAGACTCAGGGATTAAGAGGGATTTATCCACTCCATATAATCCACAATAGAACGGGATTGCAGAAAGAAAGAATAGAACGATCATGGAAGCAGCAAGAGCCATGCTTCATGATCAAGATCTTCCCATGTACCTATGGGCAGAAGCTGCCAGAACAACGGTATATGTAGAGAACCATACTCCACACATAGTACTTGAGAACAAGACACTTGAAGAAGTCTTCTCCGGCAAGAAACCAAAAGTCAGCTTGTATACATACACATTCTGAAAGAAAAGAGAACGAAGTTAGATCCTTCGGGAAAGAAGGGTATATTTGTGGGATACTTTGAAAGCTCGAAGGCTTACCGAATATACTTCCCAGCATTCAAGAAGATTGACATCAGTAGAGATGTAACATTTGATGAAGATTCATCCTACATCAAATCCAGGAAGAGACCGGCTGAAGAACCTGAAGAAACAAGAGCACCCAGAATTCATGATACAACCATGAACGAAGAAATTCAAGAAGAAGATCAAGAATTAGAAGAACCTCAAGAACTTGTAGATCCACCTCAGGAGAATAATCCTCACAAGAGGAAACCTGCTTGGGTACATGAAATTATCCAAGGTGCAGAAAGATATGGAGCTTCAGAAGAAACACACAAAGGAAGGGATAGAACTAGGTCCTACTCCAGTTATGTAGCCCTGCTATGTGACATTATTTATAAAGAACCTTCCAACTATGAAGAAGCGATAGAAAGGAAAGAATGGAAGGATGCTATGATCGAAGAGTATCAATTGATCATGAATAATGATGTTTGGGATGTTGTCCCAAGACTAGAAGGGAAGTCCATTGTAACCTCCAAATGGATCTACAAGATCAAGCATGCTGCAAATGGCAACATAGAGAAATATAAAGCAATATTTGTGGCTCATGGTTTATCCCAGAAAGAAGGAATAGATTATGAAGAAACTCTTGCACTTGTAGCCATATACACTTCCATCAGATTAGTACTTGCTCTAGCTACAGTGATGAAATGGAAGATACACCAAATGGATGTCAAGATTGCTTTCTTGAATGGTGTAGTAGAAGAGGAAGTGTATGTGGAGAAGCCACTTGGTTTTGAGACACATGACAGGGAGTCTCATGTGTGTAGATTGAAGAAATCCCTGTACGGTTTGAAACAGACACCCAGGACACGGTACAATAGAATTGATGGCTTCTTATCCAGTTTGGGCTTTACTAAGAGTAAAGCAGATTCCCACCTTTACTACAAGGTTGAAGATGGAAACCCAGTGATCCTCCTACTATATGTGGATGATCTGTTTGTAACAGGTATGGATGGGTTGATTTTTGATACGAAGAGGAAACTTGCTGCCGAGTTTGAAATGAAAGACTTGGGTATGATGCACTATTTCCTAGGCATGGAGGTGTGGCAGAATGCGGATGGAATATTCCTTGGACAAAGGAAGTATGCAATAGAGATTCTGAAGAGATTTAGGATGATGGACTGCAAGGACATAACCACACCTATGGCATCGAACCTGAAGCTATTGAGTGATGCTTTATCAGAAGCGGTTGATGCTACGATGTATCGTCAGATGATTGGGTCCTTGATGTACCTGACGAACACGAGACCAGATATTTGCTTTGCTATTAACACATTGAGCCAATACCAGACAGATCTGAGACATGTTCGATTGATTGTTGCAAAGCATATTCTGAGGTACCTGAAGGGTACACTTGATTATGGGCTCAAGTGTGAGGAAAATCAGAAGATTAACCTAGAGGGTTATGTTGATTCAGATTGGGCAGGCAGTTCCATCGATAGGAAGAGTACTGCAGGATGCTGCTTCAGTATGGGATTAGGTATGATCTCTTGGTTTAGCAGGAAGCAGTCCTGTTTGGCACTGAGTACAGCTGAAGCAGAATATGTTGCAGCTTGTTCAGCTAGTTGCGAGGCAGTGTGGCTAAGAAAGCTACTGTCTGATTTATTTGATCTCTAGTTGGATGCTACTTGTATATATTGCGACAACAAAAGTTGTGTGAAGTTTTCAGAGAACCCAGTGTTCCATGACAAGTCAAAGCATATCGAGATCAAGTATCACTATATCAGGGATATGGTGTAGAGAGGAACAGTGAAGCTCCAGTATGTTGCGACGAACGAATAGATAGCCGATGTGTTGATGAAGACATTGGCTAGAGTGAAGTTTGAGTACTTTAGGGAGAAGCTTGGTGTTCTCCAGATCGAGGTTCCCTCCAAAGGGAAATGATGAGACCTAGAGCCATTCTGACATGGTGAGAGGATTAGGTTCCTTCCATGGTCAGATGTAAGGGCTGAGCCATTCTGTCATGGTGAGAGGATTTGGTTCCTTCCATGTCAGATGTGAGTGCTAGAGCCATTCTGACATGGTGAGAGGATTAGGTTCCTTCCATGGTCAGATGTAAGGGTTGAGCCATTCTGTCATGGTGAGAGGATTTGGTTCCTTCCAT